>ARYC01009722.1:0-12878 GCA_000711775.1 Oxytricha trifallax | reverse complement strand
CTTAAGGTATAAAAATTTCAATTAAATTAGTGGATTTATAGCGGGGAGGAAAAAATGAGTTAAAGGAATAAAAATTCATAAGGAAAGTGCAAGCGGTTGGGTAAAAGAGGTCTGCGAAAAACAATTATGTCTATTAAATAAGTTGGGTTTAAAGTAGGATCCCTCGCTTTACAGTTTCAAAATTAATAAATAGTTTAAATACCGAAAATGGCAATTGCTTAGTTTGATATGCTTTCAGACAAATATTATTAAATTACAAAATATTTTAGGTCAATAGAAAAGTAATTTATAATGGAAAATCGTGTGTTAAGTTAAAATTTTAAAAAAATAAATTAATTATATAAATAAATAAAAAATATTAGCTGAAATAAGACAATTTTTAAAAAAGAAATATTTCTCCTCATTTACTTACTTTTTGTGTGTTCAAAAGATTTTAAAATGCATTCATTATCAATATTGTTTAATTTATTAAATTAAAATAAAATATGTGTTGAGTTTTTATATACATAAATTTCGAATTAATTTTTTATGAAAAAATAAATTCAATTCAAATCCTAACAGATAATTGATTTGAATATTTAAAAAATAGGGTATCTAAGATTATTAAACTACTAGATTTTATAAAAAAATAGGAACCTTGCCATTAATAATTGTCAAATAATTGATTTTTTTTAATTTATAAATAAAATAAAATTTGCTTTTAATTACAATAATATTGTAAATAAATTCTATTTATGCGATAATATTTAAAATTAAAAGAAATCCTAAAGGTATTTAGAAAATTGGTAACAAATAAACTTGAGACATCTAAGTTTAAATATTCTAAATATAATCTAGGAAATCTTTATTTATTTATATATACAATTCACTTTTTTCTTTTAATTTTTCTTCAAAAAGAATTTGTAAATATACTTTAGATTTGTTATAAACTTATGTAGAATGAATTTTAAAATTAAAAAGTAATTAGTTAAAATATTAAAAATTCTGTAATATAGAAATACTTAAATATAAAGAAATATATATTGAACTTGCTTGAAATATTTTGAAAATTATTTATTAGAAAGATGCCTGATATAGAATAGAATTATGTATTATTGTTGAATTAATTATAAAATTATATTTATTTTTGCTGCTTGAGCCAATTAGATATATTAATATTTTTAATTTATAATTCTAAACATATTTATTTATATTAGGAAATGAAAATAAAGTTTTTTTTTAATTAAAATGAAGTTTAATTTATTCCTCATTTTAAATATGAGTAATTTTAAAATAATTTACTAATAAAAGTATTAAATCTTTAAATATAAAAATTCAATGTATAATATAAATTATTTCGCTTAAATATAAAACAGTGAATAAATTAACTTTAATTTTAACAAAAAAGTAATTAGATAAATATAAAGAATTTTGAATAAAAACTATTAAAAATATAATTATAAATTATTAATATAATAAATATAAATCAATCAAATTTATTAATAATAATTATAATAATGAATAGAAAATGACTTATTTATAATATGAATATATTTTAAGAATTAATATATTCCCAATTTTGTTTCTATTTTGATTGAATATATAAAATTAATTATGGAATCTCTTGAAAAATTCTTAGTTTTATAAAATCAGTAAAATTTGATAAACATAATGCCAAAAATTCAATCAAAGTACTAGATATATCAAATTAGTGAGTATTTTTTACATGACTAAATTGAATTCATGCAATTTTACTGGTACGTGAATAATAATGGAAGGGATTTAATAGTCAAGAACTATTCAGAAATAAAGAAGTCAATGAAAAATACATAAACTTTGAAAAATTTAAAATAATTAATATTAATTATTTATTAAGTGAATTATGTTTAGAGGAAAATTACAATATCTGGAGAGTAATCCTTTTTTATCATTAATGATAAATATCATAATACTTGTGAAATTTCAAGCTAGAGATAATAAATTGGTTTTAATAATTTCATATTTTATAAAATATAATAAAATTTAATATTTAATTTTTAATTTTAAAGCTTGACTTTGGAATATACAGATTAATTCTGCAAAAGCTACCTCAAGAGTAACGTAATAATAGACAAAATATTTATAGATCAAGCGGACAATGAAATGACTCTTCAGATTATTTAGAAATTAATAGAATTAAATTACTTGACGAATAAGTAAGAAGAGAACAAGAGAAATTTTTGTCAGAGTCTCAAATCTTTGTGTATATAAATTCATATATTTTAAATTAATGGTATTAGAGTTGATGTTGGAGTTTAGTAAATCCTTGAATTAATTAAGGATAACTTTACTTGTCTATAAATTTTTGTAATAATTAGAAAAATTGTCTATCTCATTTATCTCTGATGCTTGACCAAGAAGGAAATAACTACTAGATTCAAGAACAAAGGACAATAGAGTTTTTTATTAAAAACTAACCATTAATATTAAACTATTTATTTTATTTTAAATAGTATATCCCAACAGTATGAAGTCTCTTGAACTCCAATATTTAGCTTCTAATTATTACATTTTTGATTAATATTATCATGACAAGACCTCTGAGGACTTCATTTAAGTATTAAATTAATAGATGCAGGAATAAGAAGCAGTGGATGAATTAATAATAAATAATGAAACAATAACTGACTTCCCTAAATTTGTTAAATAAATTCAGAGTATAGCTTAAATCAATTATTAATATGGTATTAATAGATAATTATAACAATTATGATATAACATTTTAATCAATAGTGGTCTAAAATGCCTAAAACTAATATCCAAAACCATAACATTAATTGAAGGGATATAATTTTTGAAACTTCTGCCAGGATTAGAAGAATTTACTTTCTAAGACATGTCTAATTTGAAATAAGTTTATAATCAAACACTAAAATCTTAATTTGACTCACTTCAATCATATAAATTTTAATCTATAAAATATTATAATTTTACTTATGGATGAAACAATTAAGCTCAAGTATACTTTTATAAACATTTGTAAATAATAATTTAAATTTTCTTATTATAATCCTATATATTAATAGTTAATTCTAAGCTGCGGTATTAAATTCAGGACGATATCAAATATTATAGATTTATTGCAAATTATTTCTAGCAAAGCAGAAAATGTAAAGCTATTTTTAGATTTGGATATTCTTTCTTATTATGTTTTAGGTGATCTATTACATAGGACTTTCTAAGAACAAAATAATATTAATAATTTAAATTATTTTATCTAATAGCTTGGTTAAGAATTTGAATGCTTGCTTTGTATGCCCTTATAGAGTTTCAAAAATTTGATTTATTACTAAATTATTTATAAAAATACTTAAAAACAAAAGTTACAGAATCAATCTCTAGAATCTTAACAAAATGTTTCCCTAAGTTAGAATAACTGATTCTCAAGTTTTCAAATCAAATGCAATAAAGCAATTTAGAATAAATTTAGTCTTTCGAAGGTATTTCAGGAAGTCTTATTATTAATGAAAAATAATTGCAATTTCATGTATTAGCTTTTATCTTTTATTAGTCTTATAAATTTGAAACTTAAAGCAATAAACTTCTCTATATTAAAAAACCCACTGCTTGAAATGTGTAATAGCCTAGTAAGTTTAAGACATCTTCATCTAAGTAAAGTAGATATTTCATTAGAATTGTGCTTTGAAGTCTTAAAGAACATTAATAAATTAAAATTCTTATTTATTTAAAGATTTATTCTGAGAGTAACTAGCTGCAATCTTTGACTGTTTAAGTCTACAGAATATTTAATTATTTTAAAATAATTTATTTACAGATAGAGGGATATCGCACATTTAAAGAAGCAACTTCAAGATTAAAGCTTGGTAGGTTTATAAAAGGAAACATTCATTGAACTTGGAAAAATGACAAACTTAGAATATTTGAAGTTCTCTATATAATTGCCATTTAGTGAAGCAATTAATTTATTTGCCATTGAAACCTTAAAGAAATTAAATTTATTGAGAAAATTGAAATTTGATGCTTTTGCAATACCAGGTTAAAAATAGAATTATTAACAATTAGGGAAGATTCTTGGATCCCACCTCTAGAAGTTTATATTTATGCATATTCTTTTTTAAAGCTTCACTATATTCAAGTACCTAATTGTGTAAACTTGAAGTAAATAATTGATGACCTAGCCGAAAGAAGAATTCCAACTAAATTTGCTTAAGGTTAAAAGTACTATTCAGTCAATTAATTTCTCTAAATAAGAAAGAAATGCCCTTATCATTTCTTTGATATACTTGTTGATTTAGAAAATGAGCAGCAAGTAATCAATTAATATTTTGATATATGAATCTTGATCAATTAATTATTTAGCATATTTTATGCACTTCTATGCTTAAATATGAATTAATAAACATCAAATTATTGAAGTAAAGATATTTTTTGATAAAAACTATTTATAAAATGCATTTTTAAAAAAAAATAATGAACAAATAAAAAGATTTTCTTAGAGTTTTTTGAATTATTTAACTGCCCAAATTTTACAAAGTTTAATTTCAATTCAATAAAATATTTTAGGGCTATGAGGTAGTATCCTCCCCCCCCCTAATGTATACTTTTCTTTTTGTAGTCTGATAGAGTTTTTGACGCCGAGTAATAGTAGCAGATGAACATGGAATGTGCGAGCAATAGTTTTGGAGCTATGGCCTCATCAAAGTCACATATTATATATAAAAATCATTATAAATTTTAGAAAAAATTTCAAATTTTTCACAAAATTTAATTTCTCTAAAATTAATGATTTTTGCAGTTTTTAACTAAATTAACAAATTATATCTAATATATTATAATTTTATAAAGTGATTTAAAAATCATTTTAACTTTCATTTAAGATTTTCATAAAGACTATAAAAGTTCACTTTATAAAAATTATAATATATTAGATATAATTTGTTAATTTAGTTAAAAACTGCAAAAATCATTAATTTTAGAGAAATTAAATTTTGTGAAAAATTTGAAATTTTTTCTAAAATTTATAATGATTTTTATATATAATAAGTGACTTTGATGAGGCCATAGCTCCAAAACTATTGCTCGCACATTCCATGTTCATCTGCTACTATTACTCGGCGTCAAAAACTCTATCAGACTACAAAAAGAAAAGTATACATTAGGGGGGGGGAGGATACTACCTCATAGCCGGGTGCTGAAGCTACCACAGCGAAAGGACAGGGATTACGTTTCCCAGCTGCGGTGGGACCGGTTAGCGTTTTTTTCCATCTTCTGTCACTCTGGTTGAATTCTACGAGCTCTTTCCCCGGGATATAACCGGTTGACATCTTGATTTAGGAGGAGACTAGGTGATAGCAAGATTGGTTTTTTCGGAGTTTTCTACTTCACGACTGCCACGTCAATTTGCCACGTCATCTCACTTAGATACGTCTACGTCACGACTAAGATTGATGGTTTGATTTTAGTATTAAACAGTGATATGTTAAATTATTTGATTTTTAATCATTAAAAACTCTTAAAACAAGAAATTTAAGACTAATTAAAATTTATAGAGTTGTTAATTTATAGGGGTAAAATTGTTTTTAAGTGATAGTAGATAAATATCACAACTAGTATCATATCAATTGTTTGAATTATTTTTGGTTTTTTTATTTTAAAAGACCACATCTTTCTATTTTACTTGGCGGGTTAGATAATAGACTTATACTCTCTTAAAATAATTGTAAGAACAAACTAGTTAACACACTTAAAATTAATGATTTAAGAACATTAAATAAATTTAAAGACTATTAATGATGAAAATAGAGGATCAGATACCTTAGAAATGCTAAATTAAATCCGTCAATTCGATTTAAATCTTAGTGGCATGCTCAGACTCACCGATTAGATTGAGTCCTTATGTAAATTATTAATTTTAATATTATTTTAATTAATTTATAAGAGTAGACACTAAGATAGAGAGCATTTTGAATTTTTTTAAGGAAAACTTCACTAAAATATTTAAGTTAGGTTTAATGTTAAATAAGGAGAATCATGAATAATAGAAAATTATACCTACAAGAAAGATATATAAATTTTTGACAACATATATTTTAATGAAAGATAGTCTATCCAGACTCACTGAAATCACTTTAGCTAGAGTATTATAATTTAATAATAAAATATAGTATTGTATATGAATTTTATGAAAATCAAAAATTGTCATTATCATTAATTAAAACAGACATTTATTAAATTGTTATAAATAAAAATGGATCTGGTCCATCTAAAACAACAATAGCATTTCAAAGCAAAGCAAGTTTTATTATCAATTTTTAAACTCTATTTCCATTAAATTTGCTTACATTTTTGTTTTTAGATACATACTAAGCCTAATCTTTGAAAGATGAAGATAAAATAACTTCTGAATAAACTAAAGGGAAAGTTAAAAATTCAAGGGATTTATACGATGAATAAACATGAATGCAAATTACGCGCTGGTAAACAATACATCACATTATGCATACAAAATAATTTTACAAACTCGATCTGCTCAAATAGAAAAATTTGAGAAAAACTATACAAATAAAAATGCACACAAAAATAAATAGGGGACAGTTAGTAAATTATAAAAAACATATATAAAAATGCTCTCGTTTTTAAGACATTTTATGCTACTAATTGTAAATATAATTAAGTTTTAAAATATACGGCAGTTTTTTGTATTTTTTATTTATACAATTTCTTCTTTGTATTTTAGCAATATTTTGTAGATACAGTCTCATCTGATTTTATCAAAGCTGCAATCCCTGGGTCGAATAGAAATTTAACTGATTTTAAAGCATGCTATTCATTAGAAGAGTTGATAATTAATGGGGGAGATATTACTGATTGGAGTAACTTTTAGTCTTTACTAACCAAGTTAGGAGGGAAAATTAATGACAATATAAAATAATTAAATTATAAGTAATTAGATCTAAAAATTAGGGATCTGTATTTTAAAGATTGATTTATTACAATAGCAAGAAAGGTCTTAAATATTTTAAATTGACTTCAAAAGAGATAAATTTCAGATATATTTTAAGAATAATATAAAACTTGCCTCATCTATAAAGATTAACTCTGAAAGAACAATCAAATAGTTGGCAGCTTTTTAATAATACTTTTCTCTTAAGCTTGAAGAGTATTTTCTTATAATAATTTTTTATAATAAATTTAGGGCAGGACTCTCAAGTATTCTGTAAAATAAAAAATTATAAGTTAAAATTAAGTTTTTTATTATGATTGGGTTATATCTCAATCTCAGACTTTGCATTACATTTTACTCTGTAGCTTAAATTCTAGGGGTCTTATTAGTTATATCAGAGAGAGTGGAATAAGTTAAATTGTTTCTTACAATGCAAATTAGTAATCTTTATGAGTTTAATCTAAACATTAATCACATTATTTCAGAAAAAGGTGTAAATTGATATGCTTTAATATAATTAATTAAATAGCATAACTAAGGATTTAAAAGCCAGCTTTATATGTTCAGAACTAATAACAAAATTTAATTTTATTTATAAAAATTGAACGAAATGCACCAAATTTTCTTATTAAATACATTCCCTTAATCTTCACAAAACTAGAGAAACTTGATATTTAATTTTCTAATCAGTTGAAGCAGAGCAATTTAGCAAATTTAAGTTAACTTGGTATTTTAAAAACAGTCTTTTAAATTCTATATATTGTTAAAAAATTAACTATTTTCAGTAGGCATAAAAATAAATCAGTCTTTCTGATTTTACTTTAAGATCATAAAATTTCAAAGAAATAATATTTCCTGATTTTTTGAGTGACTTCTTTTATATTAGATAGGAAGAATATCCTTCTAAATTGTTAAAGCATTTTCATTTAATCAATGCTGACATTCAACTTGAAACTAGCAATTAAATGTTAGAGATATTTTTGTAAACAATTTAATTTTTATGAATATTTTGCCAGACTAATTAGCTTTTGTCGTTAACAATTACAGTATAAATTTATTAATTAAATTCATCCTTTTAAAAATAAATTTGTATACAAATCAAAGAATCTCTTATAGCTAAAGAAAGATGTGAAAAATCAAAGTTTAATAGCTTAATAAGTAAGAAATTTCAAACTTATTGGTAAATTAACAAATTTGGAATATTTAAACTATACCATCCAGTTGCCATTCAACGTAATAAGAAACTAAAATCTATTGACTTTTTTGCTAATGAAACATTGAAATACTCAAACTAATTAAGAAAGTTAGAAATTACTCTTTTTTATTTGCCTCAATATAAATTAAGCTATTTTGATCTTGAAAAAATTCTCAGCTAATATAACACTAAAATTTTAATTTAGTAAATTTTTATTAATTTTAAGAGATATTAATATCTATCAAATATTTTTAATTATTTCATTTTTATATTAAAGATTCACAAGGTAACTCTCCCAGACATCTTAAAATTAACCAATGTGAATTAATCTACATCGAAGATAAAGCACCCTGTAAAATTTATTCAATAAAATTAGATATATTCAATGGATAGTTACTTATTATTGAGAAAAACTTCGCCACAGTATTATTTTGATGTTTAGGTTGATATCAATGAAAAATTCGAAAAATAATAAAATAATGAATTTCATATTAATAACAATTACTAAAATCAGGTATCAACTGGAATTCAAAAGATTTTATAATTTTATAAATTATTTTTTAGAATCAATCACAAGTAACAATGATATAAATTTTTTAATTTTATAAAGTGATGTTTGATTTAATAAGGAATATTTCTTAAATACTTAAATTTAATATTAATTTCATTTTTGAATTAATATGTTAGAGAATATATTGTTTAATATGAATATAAAAATTTGAGAAGTACTTCAATATATTTATATAAAATATTAATTCTCATTGTTTAAATAATTTAAAATATTAGTGATCATTAAATAATTGTTAAAAATAAATCTAAGTATTTCTCAGTATAGTGGTAGGAGAGAGATTTGAATAATTTTTAATGTTATTATAATAAATTATTATAATAACTTAATTATATGGAATCCCACAATCAAGGCTACAATTATCAAGCCATCCCTAATTAAAATCCAGGGTATTCAGCTCCTCCAGGCGGCGCTTCTGGATATCAACAACCACCCATGAATAACCCCTACATGAATCAGTAGTAGTAATAGCACAACTACAATATGCCTCCAGCTCCTTACCAATAACAACCATATAAACTTATTTTAATAATTTAGAAACCCTTTAAAATTATATGGTCAAGTACGCGACCTCAGGGTTATCTATGGGCGCAACCAGGTCCGTGTACGGTCAAACGCCCAAGGTTAGCATGCCTCTCACAACCTACTATGTACAATACTCAGCCAGTGGGCTATAATACTGGAGTAGCTCCAGCTGGAACTACCAAGATTACCTATGTTACAGAAGCTCATCATAGAAGAAGAAGTTCTGATTCCAGTCATTAATATTACAAATTATGATAATTAACTTATTTTAAATCACCATCATCACCACTCTCACAACAGAGATAGAAACAATTCTCGTTTCCGACGTGAATACGACCAAGCAGTAATCATCACTCACTTGCACTTACCAATGCAAGTAAGATGCTTCCACTGTGGACATGAGGGCCTTACCCGTGCTGAACTAGTCGATGGACCATGCGTGACTTGCACATGTTTGATCTGCTGTTTGTTTGGATTATGGCTGTGTGCACCATGTGTTTATTGCATGGATGGTCTCAAGGATATTCATCACTACTGCGCTAATTGTCACACATTAGTTGGAGTCAAGAGAGCTTGCTGAGTGTAAGAAACTACTAATTATAGATCTAATAAGAATCATATTGCTTTATGATCATATCGATATACAAGAAAATATATAATCAGATGAATTTATTATTGTCAGATTCAAAACTTCAAACTATTCATATCATACCAACTTGTTCTATTTGCTTAATTATCGTAGTAGATAGAATAGTTTCATATCATATAAGTATTTAAAATAGATTTTAGTGTACTCTCTAAAGATATTATTATTATCATATTAAATGTAAAGCTCAAATACAATTGCGCTATTAGGATCAGGTCCTGTAGGCTCTGTTTTGGCTATAATTTTAGCTAGAAAAGGATATAACGTGGAAATTTTTGAACGAAGCAAAAACATATCCCAAGGTATTGATCACAGTAAAAGATAAATAAACTTTGGGATCTCTTTAAGAGGAGTTTAAGCTTTCAAGATAATTGAAGTCTGGGATAAAATTGAAAAACATTCAATACCCATGTATGCTAGAACTTACCATAACAGAGATGGCACTGTCAGAAATCATCAATATGGAAAAAGACATGAAGCCATTTATTCCATCAGAAGCGAGGTTCTTACTAATTTACTTCTCAAACAAGTTGCTACGTATGAAAATATCAAAATCCACTACGATACCTCCTTAAATGACGTCAATATTGAAAAGTAAGTATAGTTCCTATTATTTAATTTATTTTAGATCTACAATTGACTTTCTAAATGATGATGGATCTGTCACTTCAAAAGAATTTTCGCAAATATTTATGACAGATGACTCATTTAAGATTATCAAAAGAAATCTGATATTCTAAAAAGGTTTTAAGTTTAACCAGGATTATTCTAGCTTTGGCTATATTGAAACTCTTATTCCCGCCAACAACTAAAACGAATTTGCATTTAACCCTAACTCATTTCACATGTGGACTAATGATGATTTTCACATCATAGCAATTTATCTATATTTCTAATTAGCCTTATAATGACTTATTTTTGATTTTTGAATGCCAAATAAAAATAAGACTTTTACCTGCAATCTGTTTTTACCTATGGAAGGAGATATCTCGTTTGCTACCGTTAAATCGAATGAGGATTTCAAGAAATTCATGAAGATGTACTTCCCTGAGCTAGCTGAATAAATGGTTTACCATGAGTAAACATTAACTCCAGATAAGGTAGGAAGACTTTACGATTACAAATGTTATCCATGGGCTTTCAATAATTTCTGTCTCTTTGGAAATACAGCACATCAAATCTTCCCATACTTCGGGCAAGGATTGAATGCAGGATTAGAAGATTGCACTATTATGTGTGACCTAATTGAAAAGTATAAAGATGACTGGAAAGTGATTACTCAAAACTTCTAGACATCAAGAAAGCCAAACACAGATGCTATTACTGACCTTGCTAAGCAAAATTTTGAGACTTTAAAAACTTAAATGTTTGATGACGAATTCTAAGAGAAGAAATTGATCATTAACTATTTATCAGATAACTATGAAGACCTTTTTATGTCTTAATATTAGCTCATAGAGTTTAGTAATATTGATTTCTATAAGGCTAAAAGTTTTGAAAAAGTTGAGGAAGAAATCGTTAGGCAAATAAGAATGATTCCTAACTTCGACAAGATAATCGAGAACAACAAGAGAGATTCAATTATAAGATAAATTTTAAGAAGTTTCGTAGGAAAGTACTAAGTTGAGACAACAGCTGTTGAAATCATTAACTAACTAGGAGTTCTCTCTAAAAATTAGGAAGTGATTTCTCTTACCAAACATTGGATAGTTTGAAATTTCAGAAGTTTAAAACTGTTCTAGAATAGCACCTATAAGTCTTATTGAATAGATTCATGAACTAAAATAATTTAAAGGTGATTTTAGTAGAGCAAGGTTAAAGCATGACTCTAGTATAAGAGGCAGTAAAAATTTTGACTAAACCGTAATAGGGCTATGCTTAGAAATAGAACTTAGGGGGGGAAGTTTCCTGCACTTTTTTTATTTATATGTAAAACTTACTAAATTTTATATAAATAACAAGATTTAAGATTTTTATGACTCATTAATATTAAGAGGATATTTATACATCATTTAGATAGTTCGAGAAAATATAGTCTAACATTATATAAGTATGTAAAGAACAAGATAAATTGAATCAGAATTTCATTAACAATTGGATCCAATATTTGGAATTACTATAAGTACAGAGAGAATAATGTAATGGCTTAGAGACAGAAACCTAAAAATATAAGATGAAATATGTCAGAGTTGTTGGAATCTGAAGAGAGACATTGAATAATTGATTAAAAATTAAGTATAGTTTTAACAATGAAATTAGTTCGGAAGTTAATTATAGTTGTTATAAAAAATAATTTAAAGGTGATTTTAGTAGAGCAAGGTTAAAGCATGACTCTAGTATAAGAGGTAGTAAAAATTTTGACTAAACCCTAATAGGGCTATGCTTAGAAATAGAACTTAACAAAGACTAAACCATCGATAGTAAAATTATCAATGAGGCATACGAAAAATCTATCCTTAAAAGTATTTAACAAAGTATGAAAAACATCAACAACATTTATAAAGTAGTAATACTCAAAGTTTAAAATCACAATGGTGCTCATATTGGGTTTTCGCCAGATGCAATTCTTACTTTAATTGAGAAGGAATTCCAAATCATTTCCACAAACGGGTTCTTGATGACTGGTGGTGATGATGATTATTACATTCAAGATTTCATAGGCAAAGAAGAGCATATGATCGTTGAAATGCTTAATTTAGAGCAAATAGAGTATGGTGCGTACACAATCAACATAGAGTCTTAAGAATCATAAACAAATGCAGCCCCAATTTCTTTCAAAGCAAGAAAAATTCTCAATGCTGAATTGCTTGATATTTAACGCTCATAAAAAGAGAGAGGTTTACTATAGTGAGTACTTGGCAGTTGAAGAGCTTATTAGTCTAATGAGAAATAGAACAGACTATTTAGAAGAAAAACTTTTTATTAGAGTTCACTAGATTAATGAATTAGCTATGCAATAATCAATAATCACACTTGAAGCCTTAGTCAAGGTATTTAAATCAAAGAAAGTAATCGAGAACTT
>ARYC01009721.1:0-22112 GCA_000711775.1 Oxytricha trifallax | reverse complement strand
TTTATAGATGTGAGTGGACAGAAGCGTATCTTGCAGTTCCAGTCAAGTACTTATCTTTCCTATATTCAATATGTTTCTTTGTCCTTTTATCTATGTATCTCTTTGACAATCCAAAGTCAATCATGTGTACAACATCTGATCCTTTATTTTTCAATCCCATCAAAAAATTATCCGGCTTTATATCACGATGGATAAAATTATGCTTTTAAAAATTCCAAATTCTATACTTTATTATATTGATGAAAGTTTTAGATTTACCTTATCAAAGCTTAGTTAATTAATATGAGAGTAGTTTTTAAACTGAACTTTCTCCCACAAATATTATATAGGTCTTCTAAACTTGGACCAAGCAATTCGATGACAATGTAGTTGTAAACTTAATTTAAAAACTAATACTACAAAGTAAATAAAAATCTGTGAGGAAAAATAAATTTAATTGTTTAATCACCCTCAACACCATATGAGTATATATAAGGAAATCCAGCTATATTAGAAAGATTACAACATATCTAAATACCTTTATCTTTCAGGCAATTGAGAATTTTGGCTTCATATAAAACCTGGGGATATTTGCAATAAGTAGATTCCTGTAATATCATTAATTTAATAAAAATGAATTCGAGAATAAAAGCAATTTTATAGTTTATAATATAAAATGCTATAATTGTCATTTTCATGTTTAACAAAAAAGGCATCATAAATAAAAATAAATTTTTATATGATGAATAAATCTCTATAAAATTCTAATTTTTAAATTTTATAATAATTTATAAATGTCTTCACTGTAAATAGTTTAAAATGATATCAATATTAAATTTTTCTATTCTATTTCTTTAAAATATTTCTATTACATTCTATTAAATATTTTGTTTTTCCTTCAAGTTTTTATGATAAATTATAATAAAACTATAAGAACTCCTAATTTAATTTAATTTCAGTAATATTAAATTGTTGTTGTATTTAATCTTACAACTTTAATAGCAACCTCCTGTCTATTTTTCAGATTTTATCCTATTAACTTTAAGATTAGCTAATATATATTTACCTAAATATATTTCACCATAGGACCCCTAGCCAATTTTTTTCTTAATTTGATACTGTGACTCAATTATAGAACCCACTAAGTTACTCATTTAAAATAAAAATGGCTAAATATATTATGTTAATAATAATTAATTGATAAAACGTGGTAGATATTATAGTTAATATTTATAAATACAATAGTACATCAATAAAAGTAATCACTCTTAAAAGATCCTATTTTCAATTGTCCAAATTATTCTGAAATCAAGATTTGCTTATCGTTCTAATTTTCAAACTTCTTCTCGATTTAAATTCTTTTCCCCTAATGTAGCTTTATTTATCATAATTTTGGCAGTACTTAATGTTAAAATAGCAAATTTCTGAATGTTTCGGCTTCATTTTTCATTTCATCTAATGTTCGTTATCGTCCAAATACTTCCGCTTCACTAATAGCATGATCTTTGGCAGGCAATAGATGCAAATGTACGTGCTACACAGTTTATCCCGCTTCAATTCCATCTTAAATTGTATAATGAAAATTTTCACTTTTGAAGTACCTGCTAAAGGCTTTACCAATTTATTAAGCTGCTTTGAAAATATGATACACTTCTTCAGCTTCTAAATCTTTGAAGTGAGGTACGACTCTAATTGGGCTTATCAAAACATGACCAGGTATAACGGGACGGATATTTATGATTAATTCATAAAATTATAAGATGTTCCATAATATCTGTATAAATAATACAAAAGCAAAGATCTTATCGTTTTCGTAAAAAACTTAATCTTAATGAACCATGATTTTTTATCCGAATTAGTATTTTTATTTCCTATTACTAGTTTGTTAAGTTTCCAATTATGATTGGTTTAAATCTTAAGATATTGATGAATTTGATTGCATTCTTTGTTGTATTAGGATTAGATTTTACTTGTCGTTTTATATATTTTTATGATGTGAGAGAATTTGAAATTATCTTCTTGCAAATTTAAGTTTCTATAATTTTATCATTTCATTATTTTTATTCAAAATATTCTAAAATGCTGTAAAACACACAACATATCTTAATTTTTAAAATTTGTTAGCTTTTAACTTTTTGAATATACATATTATTTTATATTTGCATAAATCGTACAATCAATCAATCTACCTATAAAACTAAAGAAGTTCTTGCTTATTTAACATTTTTGTAATCAAGTTCACTTATTTGAAGAGCTTATCACAGTAGTTTAATTTAGCTATTTCTTGATTAACGCACTATAATCTGTTGACCTTCTGAGCAGCTCACCTTTAAGCGTGTCCTTTAATTTTTACTTTTATGAAGACATTTTAAGGGGTTCATAAACTTTTTTCCTCTGGTCTTTTTAGAGCTTGTATATTTATTAAGTATTTCTGATTGATTTTATGTTCTAACTTGTCGAGTTTAATGCAATAAATAATCAAATAAATGAAGTAAGTAAAAAAAGAGTTTAGAGCTGTCGATGGATCAGACATTAATTATTTAATTTTGGTAGAATTATCTCCACTTCCAATAGTAATTTTATTTAATGTGCTGTTACTAGATAAAATATTGATGCAAGATTGATTCAAATTTATATTTTAGCTTGTATTTTACCCCAAATTTATATCATTGTTTACGTTAAATTAAGAAATATTTTGTACCACTTGAGTGGTAGAGGTATTTGTTCTTAATCGACTTGTAGATATTTATCGCTCTATTTTTCTCAGTGAAAGTGCATTTTGTGATAGAATTTTGGTTTTCACAATTGGTGTGTAATTAGAAAGAGCAATATTTGTTTAAAATTACTAAAACAAAGAAAAATTCAACGCAGTTAAAATTATAAATAAAATTAGCATTAGACTTTTGAGATGCATCTCTTAAATTTATAAAAATAATTAAAAGATTATTTATGTAATAGTTTTTTTAAATAAATTCGTTGTTTCAACCTTATTTATGCTAAACTTCGAAGGTTTAAGTATTGAATAGTTAATAGATGCTTGTTTAAAAGTTTCAAAGGGGGAATAAGTAGGTATTTTATATTTTTTCGTTGAGGAACAAGATTTATTGCTTAACTATCTCAGATGCCTTAAATTAACTTTTAATAATTTTATAAATTTAAAGATGTGTAGGTTAATATATATAGGTTTTGTTACCGCTAATCTACTGCTCTTTCTTAAACTCAATGCTTTACCTTTTACTATGACTATTATTTTCTAGGATAATATAATCCTTAATGTATTTAGGCATCTCTATCTATGATTATAACAACAAATTTTAGTTGTTTTTTACTAGCTTTGAAGTTTTAGATATCTTTTTATAGGGCTTATTATTTGAAGAGTTTATGACTGAAAAAGATTTAAGTTCATTAGGAGATTTTATGCCGTTGAATTCTGTACTTGTTGTAACTGAGTAATCAGATTTGAAATTTTATGACTAGAGCAAAGTATTAAGATTTATATTTTTAGAAAAAATCACACTATAATTTTATTAGTAAAGTATTATTGGTATAACTGTTTACTTTGAGCTTAGATGAACTTCTTGAAATGGATTTATGCTTAGTTTTTTATTAAATTTATGAAATAGATGTTGGACTTTTGTCCATCAAATTTCTGTTAAAAGATTTTCTCTAAGAATGATACTATTGTGAATTGTAATTTTAGTTCAGCATGAAATTATTCAATTGTTATTTTAGTATTTCATCGCTTGGCAGCTCAATGTGAGACTTAGGAGTTTTAGTAATATCATCTTTTAATTTTATATTAGCATTTGAATTTTTAAATTTTATTGTGCTTCTAGTTGAAATAGGCTTTTTTGAGTTTATAGTATTGACACTTAAATCAAAATTTATTGTCATGCATGTCTTTTGAGATTTCATTTAACTGCTTTTATTTAAATTCACTTTTTGTTCCAGTGTATTTCTTGATTTTGAGCTACTTTTCTATCGAATTGGCTTTTTAATGTTGTTGTTTTCTCTAATTTTTTATATAAGCACTCGTTTACTTTGCAAACTTGTTTGCTCTTTCGAAAGATATTTCTATGCAGAGAGGACTACTGGCTCTGTCTAAACTTCTTTATTCTTAAATATTTGTACTTTACATATTAAGGGGAATTAAGTTGAAGAACTCATGAATTATTTAAGTTAATCTTTAAGTTAGATATTTTCTTAGTTTAATGATCTCACCTTTTATACTAATTTCATCTGTCCTTCAATTTATTTTGTTAACGCTTGTTTTAATCGACTAATTTACATAGAATTAATATTTAACTTATAAAGTGCAATTTATCCTGATTTTATTATAAAAAAATTACATCTTCAAGGTATTAAGATAGTTTATGTCTTCAATTTCAAGTTTAGATAGAGTATTGACCTGTAAATTATTGCTTTTCAAACTGACAGTTGATATTGTATCAAGTACCAATTTCTCATGATTTTATGAGCTTAACATCTGCACTTCAAACACTTAATTTTCATTTGGATGTAAATTTAACTCCATCTTTCTTGTATCAGTATGATTTTATTTTGTCAAAGTCTCTGCAAAATCTTCGAATTCTTAATCTTAATTTCCCTCAGTATGCATAGCTTAATAATTCAGGTCAGCAAATGTTAAATTCTTAGCACTCTAAAAGTGAGGTTGAGTATTTCGAGCTGGACTATTAATGTTTGTATAATGCATTGACATGGGATGCTGATTGAGTTCTATGAAAGTTTAGTTGAAACTTTTGTCTTTAAGGTTTTCCAATTTGGGTGTGCTTGTCATCCGGAAATGATGGATGTTAATGTTGCTCAGCAATTTCTTACCTCTAAGTTTTGAAATGTACTTTTACTCTTTTTTATTGCCTGAGTCCACGAGTTCTAGGTTCTTCATTTTTTCAAAGCAATTCATATAGTCTTCTTATTTCTATAGATACAATAACTTGGCTTATATTAAAAATAAAATTAATGGTTTAAGTAATTAAAGCTTCTCTGTAATCCTTAAGCTTGGAGTCATATTCAATTTTAATGTCTTTAACTATGTTACTTTAATATTAAGGAGAGATATTTTATTTTTGTTTATTTTTGGAGTTATTACTTTTTTCTTCATTTTATGAGGAATTTTCCTCTTCAATTTCATAACTCTTAATGTCATCATTGTTTTAATGAACTGTATAACTAAATTCAAACTATTTAATTTAATAACCGATATCAAAAATTATTATATAATTATAGACTGGAAGTCATGCATGTCATACCTTTAATCTTAGCATCCATACTGTAAACTATCACTTAGTCCCTCTATTTTAACAAGAGAAGTTTGAGAATTGTTTTTATTTGTTTAATATTTCCTGTTGAAGTTTGGGGACAACGATTGCTACATGTTCATTGATGAAGCATTTGAAATTGAATCATAAACTAAATATATCAATTAATATTAAATCACATTCAATTTTTGTTATATAATAAAATCACTCCTAAAAGTATTTCTCTATTCTCATGCTTAAGAATCAAATTTATTAGTTTGGCTAAATATTTACTTGTTATATTGAGATTTGCTATTTTGCAATTCTTTTAGAAAAATCTAAGAACCAGTATCTTAAACTATTTAAGAATCACTTTATGCTAGTACAGCCTATTCCATTAACTATTTATAATTTAACAAGCAAACACAATCTAATTATAAATTTTATTACGATAAACTTAAACAAAATAGATTCAAGAGTTGTCGTATTTAAATTAAATTGTTAGTTAAAATATTGAATTTAATTGATTAAAATGAAAATACTCATCGTCAACGCTTTTCTTGATACACCAGGAGGAAAACAGTAATTTAGAGAGTTTGTTGAAATCATAAAAAATGTAAGTAAATCTAGTAAATATTTACTAATATTTCTATAGGCTTTTGAGTAAAACAAATAGACATTAATTGGATAGCAAGAATACATAATCAGAAATAGAGAAAATATAGATGAGTTTCTTTATGAAATTAATACTGAATTCTCTAATAAAGAAGCTATGAAGGTATAATTAAATAAATTTTATAGCCTAAATTAAAATAGCTTTTCGATCATTTGGATTTTGTATTTATGGATGGAGATTGCAACTAAAATCTACCTTGGTCTAAGAGCTGCAGAAAGGTATTTTTATTAATTTGATATCATAAATTGAAATATATCAATTTCTTTAGTTCGCTCTTCTATTCAAGATGTGCAAAAGAACCAATAAAATATTATTTGCAGGAGGACTTGGGCTGGCACTATTAATTTACTATTGCTCTACAACTTTTCCAGATTTAAACATGATAGATCCTAAGGGAGGAAGGTTAGAAGTCATGAATTAAATGCCTATGGAATTAGTTTAATAACTCAAGCGCACTGATGCATATTTAGATAGTTGTACAGGGGATTACTACAGTTACAATACTGAGTAGAAAATATGGATGCCATTGGGAAATACTGGTCTGCATCACATTTAAACATTAGAAACATATGGAAGTGCAGCCTCGTACTATGTTTAAAATACGAAAAAGTACAAGAATAACATGCCTCTAGGAGATGCTAGATTGGGAGATCATTTGTATAAGTCTAAATTGACTGAGCAGAAATGTTGCATAATAAAGCATTATATGTCTCATTGGGCATTGAATAGCTTGCCCTCCTCCTTCATGGTCTTGAATAAAAACTAGTGGGACCCTCACCCAATAAATATTAGAGACATTGAAGAAGTGAGAAAGAACTATACTATATTGGCTGAAAGTGAGAGAGGTCCTTAGATCATAGAACATCGAAACACGATTGCAGTTTAATTTCACATTGTTCGTAGGTATTCAGAGACAGTTACGGTACTCTAAAACTTTATTAAACATAAAATCCTTGAAATTCAAAAAGTTGATAGGATACATATCACACTTGAGGAAGCACACTTAAAATCTAGAATCAAAACCCCAAAACCCCTTAATGAGTTACAAGTGCTTTGATTTGTAGGGAATTTGTTAGGGGTTGGGGTTATTAATTAAATGCGAGACTAAAATAGCAAGCTTGGGGTCTGTTTATGATGAAGAGTATATAGATTTAGTGTTTAAACTGCGTTTTGGATGTGATATGTATCGTGAATAAGTCAAAACAGTACTGAACTATAAGACTATTGAACTGCTCTTAAAGCGTAGTCCATCAACTGTTCGCTCTCACTGTTTGAAAGCTGTGTAATTAAAGCAATAATAGCTGAATTCTTAGCCTAAGAGGAAGTCAAAGTTTCTATAGAAGCATATTGACTCTCTTATTAATGAAAAAACTTTGAAGTATTGGGCTCACTTCTCTCTCGACTATCGAGCTATTATGTTTCACCGCCAGTTCCCTGAGTTGAAGATCTCTGCATAATTTGTTGCAAACATGTATAAACGAAATGGTATCTCTTATAAGGGTGTAAATCGTATCAATAGAGTAATTGATTTCACTCTGTCATTTTACAACAACAACTTAAATTATATTTATAATTAAATGCAGGAGAGCCTAATCGAATAATATTAAGTTTATTCATGCTGACGAGGCTGTGTTTACATTCAACACTTTCATCTAGAAGTCTTGGTATAAGAGGAACAGCAACATAGAAGTATATGACTAGAAAGTCAAGGTATAAACAATGGCAATTCTTGGAGGAATATGCGAGGATGCTGGTTTAGAAACTTTTGTTATTCATCCTCGCTCTATTAAGACAGAGCAGTATATAAAGTTCTTAGACCAGCTGAGAGAGAAGTACCCTGACGCCAGTGTTCAACGTACTTACAGTCCATAGTTTAATGGGATTGAGTTCTACTGGGGTATATTAAAAGGTCATTACAAGAAACTGCTGCTCTACCACTTGATGCATGACCTACCTATCGATACAGTAGACTTTATTAAAGCTCAGCGATAAGAGTAGATAATTTATTAGCTCAAAAGTGTGCTAAAGAAGGGAGAGTGAATGTATATAAATAAGTTTTAGAGTTAAGTTAATGAATATTTAAGTCACGTTTAAAATTCTTAAGAGAGATCTGGCTTCTCTTTCTTTTCTTCTACTTTTTTCTTCCCTCCTCCTAGGTTTATTCTCTTGCTTCCAGCTCTCCACCATCTATGTTCATTGACTCTGGAGTCTAAATATTTGAATAAAGTCTCTTGCTAACTTCATACTTTGTCTGCGACTTTCGCTCCCTGTGAAGCTTGTTCTATTCCTTCATCAAGAAGATGCCAGTACCAGAATCTTCTAAAGAGTTAAGCTTGAAATATAGGGTGCTTCTGCACCTCTAATAGCCAGCTCTCACTTATCATGATCCCTTGTTTATCCTTATCTTCTGAAGAGATGCTGTACCTTTTCTTATGAGATTCTTGAATAATTTCTTTCAAGTAATCACCTTTGATTGTTGCAAGTATGCCAAAGAAATAGTTTCTTTCAGGTAGTTTATTTGACAAGTGCTTCTTAGTAGGCAGGTACTGCGAAACTTCTGGTCGTTCATAGCATCATCATATAAGTTAGTCACTGAAATCTCTAGATAGTTTGGAATCTCTGCAAACTTTACATATTAAGTTTTCAATGCTTAATTTTCTTGTGTATTTTAGAAATTCTTTTTAGTTTCTTTTGGTAAAGTATGTCTATTAATTTCGTGTAGCATGTTTGACTACAATGAATTTGAGTTATTAAGTAATCTTTTTGATAAGAATAGATTCAAATGCTAGTATCTGTAATCAACACTTAGTTTTAGTTATTTCATAATTCTGCATACTTCTATATATATTCTGTAAAATGGAGAGTAATAGCTTTTTACTATCTATTTATGAGGGGTAGGTTCATTTAGCATGCTTATATACAAATGTGGATTCATTATTATTTTAGGTATGTTAGTTTCAATGAGCTTTATAAGTTCCATTTTTTCTTAATAATGGCTATCTAATTCAAGTATTTTGCATTGAGAAGATTCAAATTTGGTTGAGCATAAATAGTCAATAAGCTCAAATAAGCTAGATATGTCATTAACTTTTTCATATAAGTTTCACTGAGTGAGATAACCTGGGGTTTGGGCCAACGCAGAAATGTCCTTACTACAAAGCACATAGGAATTCAGAAGTCAGGTGTTAGTCCGAGAGTACTTTGAAAGGTTTGATGTTAAATCCATATAAACGGTTGACAACCTCCCGTAAATTAATTCAGTGGCTAAAAATCATCAATCATCAACTTTTTCATAGTAAGTATTGCTGAATAAAGCAAATTTATATAGATTTAAGATAATCCAACTATTTCCTTAAAAGTTTTAAGTTTTCAATTAAAACCCACGAAACTAAAATATCTCTTGAAATTTAGGACCGTAAAACGATACATTTGGAAACTTTCGAATTATCTAAGCTTAATAATGCTTTTTTATTTCATTTATTGAATATTCATAGTATGTTGTCAATGTTAGATACGAAAATATTAAATTTATGTCAAGGTTAATATAGGATTTTCTTTAATCTTCTCTAATTCATCCGCTAAACTTTCAATTTACGGGTCATGAATTTTGCTAATACTTGTTCTTGAATAATTCACTATGATATGTTTTTTTATGTAAGATTAAAAAATTTATATTAATTATAGTATTGTGATATCGGATAATGTAAATTGAAGCTTTTATAGTTAGGAAAACAGGATTCTCATAATATCAATTGAAAACAAGCTTAATTCTTCTCTAGGGGCTTAAAAGATAAAAAATATATTATTAACCATAATGTTAACTCATTAAGCTCAACCAAATTTCATTAATTATTCAACATTGACATTGTAAGTCTCTAAAACTAATAAATAACGAATAAACTTACTTTTAAGTTCCTTAAGTTATCTAAAGAATCGAAATAATTTTATTCAAGGTGATTTTAAACATGAATATCAGAAAACAAGGTTTATATCTAATTTACATTGCTGAATTGAGTCAATTTATCAGATATAAAGGACTCATCGACTACAAAAAATAATGGAGCTGATAGAAGTCCTGGAATATTGTTAATCTTAGCATTTAAAAGTTATTCTAAATATGGTATTACTTCTTCAGTAAAATCTTCGTTAAGTTTTACAGACATAAATAATATCTTGTTAGTACCATATGGCTATAGCCTTGAAAGTAAATTTTATAAATCAACGTCTAAATTGACTTTTTCCACCATTTACTATTTGATAATAAACTAATTTTTATATTAGATACCATCAACTCAATAAACAAAATGAATCATATTATGGAAAGAGGAAAAAATATAAAAATTTAATAATAACAAATTAAATTAAAAATAATGAAAAAAAATAGCATAAAGATATAAAAATAAATTATATTTTTAAAATAAACTAAATTTTATCCACTTAATATTTTTGTGTGCATTTTTAAGCAATAAAAAGTATTCAATTTTTTTTAATTTTTAATTTTATTTTATTTCATTAATATTTCAAAAACTTGACGATATAAGCATTTCTTCTCTTCGCAGAGTTTCGCTCTTAGAAATGAAATTTTAGTGCCTTCCATCGTTGGCAAGAACAAACCAACACATAGTCAAGATAAGTTACTATGATTTCATTACCTTGCTGCACCAGGTAGCGGTGCAAATCCTCCTTGCTTCTAAATCTTTGGATCAATTCTTGGGCTTGCACTCTTTTCATTGCATCATTCATTGACTCCATCTTGTTAACAGATCTAACAAATGATATTCAAATTTAAGTTTATTGATTTCAATTATATACCTCTGTAAAACTTACTATTAAATATGGGCATCCTATAGGAGGTCAACCTCTAAGAAGGATATGGAGAAGTGTGAGAACTGGTTTCAAACTTTAGAGATTGATATCAATTTCTACTGTTATAGTTCCATATTTTTAAATTTAAATTGGTGCGTACTTAATAAGGTGTACCTCCTTAATCGGTACGTACTATAATCAATTTATTATTGAAAGTAAAAATGGTTACTTCCTCACCTATATTTTGAGCTGGATCGTCTCTTAACACTCATATTTCTTCTATAATACTCTAAAAACTTCCCATGAAACTAGTAGGCTTGAAAAGCTATCATATAAGCTCTCAGTATAGAGGCAGTTTTATAATTTTAAATTCAAATTTAAATATGAGCGCTAGCATTTTAAGAAAAACAACAGCACTTCAATCAAACTAAATGAGACTAACCTTTGGCAGCAATAAAAAGTGTGATAGCTGTGAGATGAACTCTCATAAGGAACTACTGGAGCTATCACTTGAGGTCTCTGTTATTAAAATAGAAATTAATAATATAAAATAAATGGCAAACAAGTGTGTTTGAGACAAAGAGGAGGAGAAAGGTATTAATGAAATGCCTATACAAACTGAAGAAGTAGAAGTATACTTTTGTGAGTAGTGTGGAGAGACTTCGCTCATAAATCTAGTTGGTACAGGCATATGAAGGTCCATAAGGAAGCTAAGCCTACTGTATACTTAAAGAATGATAAAACAGATGGAAAGTATGACTGCTTTGAGTGCCATAAGCAGTACTCTCATACAAGAAATTTAAGGAAGCATCTTTTAAAAGCTCATAAGAAAGAGAAATAAGTTGAAGATTAAGACACTCAACTGAAATTGCTCAACAAAAGAAAAGCAAGGGAGCCTCTATAAGTAGCTGAGTTTTAACAAGCAAGCGAATCAGAATATGTGAGAATTTCACGCAACCTCTAATCATCAAAGATCACTTAAATCATGATTAAAATATTATACAAGAAAATTCCAGTACTAGCATAGATTGATTTAGATACTTCTCTCTAAAGCTGCCTAATTCTAGAGGACTCCTATGACAAGAAAGTTATTAAGGATCATCAGTATGCTTACAAGGTATATCCTTCAACTATCTCCTTAGTGATGATAAATATTAAATGGAGTTTACTAATGAGTATTAAGTACTCACTCAGGCTAAGTTTAAAGAGTGCAAATACTTAATAAAGCCAGATGCTGTTCTCCTAGCCAAAGATCGTGTAGCTTTCAGACTCCACTCTTTGAGATGATACTCATAGATTTCATAACTGACCAAATTAATCATAGATAGCTTGCATTAATATCAACCTTAGCTATACAAGATATCAAAGAGCTTCATAAGTTAGGCTTTGTTCACAGAGATCTCAAGCCTGAGAATATAATATTGAACTTTACACCAGAAGCAGTAACAATTATTGATTTCAACAGAGCCTTAAGAGTGGAAAGGTTTGGAAGTGTAATGGGAACTCCAGGATATTATCCAGAAAGAAAAGACTGGAGAGATGGAGACTTACAGAGAGATGTGTGGGCTATGGCAGCAATAATAATAATAGAGTGCGATATGCCTCGCAACGATTACTACTCTACAAGATGCGAGAAGAATGCAAGGCAAAGAATAAAACAATTTATAGATAAAAACAGAGTAACTCTATCAATGTAATAGATGGCAGAGTAAGTATTATGCATGAATTTTTGAAATAAAATTTTAATCAACTCTTAAATTAAAACTGAAATTATTATATAACTTAAAAATGAAAATGGATTAGAGTGGAATGGCTACACATTTCTAATTTGAGTGAGTATTTCCTTTGTTTTTATATTCTTCCAACCTTTTATTGTTACTTACTTTTGTTTAGAAATTCTAAATTTATTCATTCTAAGACACTGAGAATTAATGATGCATGAACAACGAGTATTTATTTGGAAATAATTATCACAAAGTTCTAATATTATTGGACAGATTATCTATTTTTAAGAATACTTTAGAAAATACTATAAAGCTAAACTTGCATATTTATATTGATATACTCTTGTTCGTTGAAATAGAATCTTTTTGAAAAATAATTAAAAATACTAAAAAGAAAAATATAATAACTAATTACAGTTAGTAATTGCTTGATATTTCCTACATATTTGTATATTATTTATAGCAACTTTGTTTATATAAATAAAATTGTGCTTTTAATAACTACCTTATATTCTGTTATTTTGTATTTCAAATTAATTATTTCCCGATGTTATGTATTTTATCAATAATAATCAAGCCAAACCCACGATCAGACATATCAATTGAATAGATAGAATAGTGGTTGAGTAAAATAAACTTCAGACCTCTCCCACATGATCCAAAAATGCATTTTGAGTGATTAAATTAAATACATTTACTATAAAATTCACATTAAAACCTATTAATAACCCCAACCCCTAACAAATTCCCAACAAATCAAAGCACTTATAAACCTCATTAAGGGGTTTTGTGGTTTTGAATGTCATTATTTAAGTTTTCTGGCTAAAACAAAAATGATTCAAAATAAAGCATGAATGCGATGAACGATGAGCCAGTAGCTTTTACAAAGGATTTTAAGTTTTCAGGAAATAACTATAGTAGGAGGAGAAAGTTTGTTATTGTTGATAATAATGCAATAAATAAAGAGGCTATAAGGCCTTCAACTACAGCTTTCCTCTACTATTTCGAGAGCTTAATCTAGAGAAAATATTAATAGAACTAACAAAATTAATGAATAGAATAACAATGGATTTTTTACTAGCAGATAGAGTAACAATAACTAAGGCTAAAATTTTGATTTAAAACTTAACTTAGCTTCACTAAATAGAAATCACTTAAAAAGTGGTTCATAAACTTTCAGAAGTACTATGACTAATAATTATTAAGCTTAAGATGATTTTGAAGATAGCAATAGGAAGATAAGTACTAATACAAATGATGCTTATCGTTTGAATAGTAAGTTTACTTTATAAGTAAATAAATTTTTTATTTATAGAAATTTTTATTAAAAGATTGGCAGAAGACAAAAATAATTAAAAAGGATAAACTTAGAGAGATATTAGAGAGACTTTGCATCCTACTTTAAGCAAAGAGTTCCTACCTAAGAAAGATTTCTTCGTAAAATAAAATATATTTTTATTCATTATCATAGATTCCAGGTTTTAAGACAGTAAATTAAAATACTAAGCCAAACTTAAAAGCCAAAAATCTGAATGAAAAAGCTTTAATTGAATACGAAAGACTTTCAAAATAAGAGCTCTTGAACGATGTGAAAGAATAAAATGCTGCTTTTGTGCAAACCAAAAAACACTTTTCAAATTTTAAGATTTTCAAGAATATGCCTCCATCAAATTTTGATGTACCGATCATCAGAAATGCTTCTCCATATATGTCATAAGATGAGTAAATGAGAAGATAACACTAAAATATTATGTCTTTTTTTATAATCAAATTTTCATTTTTCTAAAATTTTTATAACACATAGATGGGAAGTAAAATTGGGTAACAAAGAATGACTTTTACACCAATTTCGGTAAAGCAAGTTCAATGACAAAGAATTATATTGAAAATTATGTTTTTAGAGATCCTTCTCCTCCGCCAATCAATCACAGATTCAGAGAAGATGATAAGAGATACTTTAGTGGTCCCTTTATTTTACATTTTTGATTTAATTTAAGTCAAATTTGCTTATAGAAAGCCATTTATTTATTCCCTAGTAATGTTCATAACTTATTATCATATCTTAAATCATCAGGGAAGAAAGATTAAGAACCAGTCTCCTTCACCTTTAAAACTCTCCTTCTAGGAGTTACTGATAGCAGTTGCTGATCCTCCTCATTAAGCTTATCCAAAATATTAGTAGGTTTGATGTCAGGTGTAAAAGTTAACTAGAGTTACTACTGGTCTATCTCTATGTTCTAATTGTTGTGAATGTTTTGTAATTACATCAACTGATTTTTATAGGCAAATCAAAACCCCCAAATATTAATATTTTAATATAAACATTGAAGAATTAATTTTTACTATATAATGAAATATATTTTTATGCTATTTCATTAAAAATTAAATCATTGAAATTTGAGATCATTTTAAAAGGAGATTAATAAAATTGACATAATTCTATATCTATAATCATCAAGCTATAGAAAATTATCATAAACCTTTAATTATAATAAATAGACATTTTAAAATAGGATTAATAGAAATATAAGAAGATAGACAAATAAAATTCAATTTTTTTGAAATACAAAGTATGACTAAGTATATTCTGTGGGTCTGAATGCATTATTAATTTGATTAGTATTTTGATCAAGTGAGTGGCTTTAATGTGAATCAAGTGTTACTAACTCGTTTACATTCTTATTGTTAGTATATGGGGAAAATTATTGATAGTTATTGTGCGGAATGGATATCATCTTCTATGTGTGAAGATTGTTTTGATTAAGCTACTATCTAACTCTATAAATTATAATTAATAGTATAAATCAATTTTATAAATTATAGCAGATTAAAGTCGTTGTTGTTCTTTGATTCTTTCTCTCTTCTCATGAATTTCTTTCTCCATAAGCTCTTACCTTTCCTTAACCGCTTATTTATTATAACTTTTAGCACTTTGAGCACGTTATTTTTTATCATTTATACTATCCGATTCTGGTTTAATTTGACTTCCTTGCATGTATAACCCTTTATATTCTATGCCTTCATTCCCTTCGTTTTAAGTTATAAAAAACTCATTTTACTATTGTTAGTTCTATTTCTCGCCAATCATTTGAAGCTACTCTCGCTGCTACTTTTGTAGTAGTTTGTAATAAGTGTAAATGTTCATTTTTTGTTGTTAAGAATTTTTCTTCGAAAATATTTAACTTCCTGGGTTTAATTGAGATCTCTGAGAATGAAAACCAGCTGTGGATGACTTAGGTCTTTGAGTATTATACAAAGATTTGCTAAAATTACTAATAGATTCCTTTTTAGACGACTACTAATCTTGATGTTTAACAAGTTCAATGTTTTTATCGTATAGGTCTAAATCACGCTTTTCATACATCCATTATTCTCTCTCACCAATTGTAGTAGAGGGTTTTCCAGTTTAAGGTCTGTTCTAAATATTATGCTATTAAGATTACTGCTTAAGCTTTCCTAAGTCAAGTTTAAGATCTGATTTAATTCTCACAATTCTTTTAGACATAGGCATACTGTTATAGTTACTCTCTTGATCTTAATCTTTAGGAATAAAAGTGGCTAGATTAGAATGGAATAGATGAGGAGAGGTAAGTTGAGATTTTAATAGTTTTCTTTAGTCAATCCTTGGGCTTAACTTTCTTGGCTAATCATTAACACCCCCATCTAAATTACCAAAAATATAGAGAAAATGATGTTTTAATAAACTAAATTGTCTGAAGCTAGATCTTAATCTGTAATAAACTTTTGATTGTCTTGAGAGTCATTATTATTTAGCTTATTTTCATCAAATTAATATGAATGCACTAGCACATTGACAATTTGTTTGTCTTGCTGAGAGAAGACTATGGTATTATTATTCTGATGGTTTTTATCGTCTACAGTATCATTGAAATCTTCGTCTATTGACTCTTCTTGATCGTTTTCTTGAATGATCTTTTGTAACAATATAATTTCAGGGTCGTTTTCATCATAGAAGGAACTATCTACTAATTTTTTTTGCATGGCTTTATGAATGTCTTTTTCTTGTTGCTTCTGGTCGTTTTACTCTTTTTGTTACTATCTGATCTTTTCTATGATAAACAGTTAAATCATTTTCTAGAGTTGCTGATAAACCCATATAAAACCTTTTTTATAAAAATTAATGTGTGGTATTAAGTTATGTCAAATATTCATTCTTTTTACCTTAGATAATTATTTCATTAAGCTAATTATAGAATATATTTTAAAATATATTAATCGCTTTTAATTCAAGTTTTTACTTTATAAATTAAATTATCAAAAACCATAACTCTAAATGACTAATGATAAACTTACTAAGGAACTCTACAATATTTGATTATTATTGTTTAGTGTAGAAATCTACTGACTTTGAGTCTGAACTTCCCAGTGGCTTGTTGCTCATTCGATAGTATTTGCTATCTTCTTTCGAAGGTGATAATCACATTTTAATATTTAATAAGATTTGTATATTTATATATAAATTAATGTATAATGTCTTTCCAAGAGGGTTATTTTCTTCAACAACCTACATAAGAACTTTCACATTCAAGCTTTATAAAAAAACGAACTCATAATTTTAAGATTTAATAAAACAATTCTTTTAAACATAATTGTAATTATAAAAATAGAAATATTCAAATAGATTAATAAAAATTAATATTAAATAAATTTTATTATGATTCTTGTTACTGATGAGACTTAGCTACCTCTAATCATACCTATTCCTTGTCTTATTCTCAAGGATCTTCTCCTCTACCATTTGATTCTCAATCCTCAACTCAACCAACTCCCTCTTGATATTATACAATTTCTCCTAATCAATAGTAGCCATTGGTTTCAACAGAGGGAACTTATTAATGATCTTTTATAGCAGGAAATACTTCACATACTCATTATTAGTGTATTTTATTCCATGTTATTACAGATCAGTTTTGTAAGTGCCTGGTTTCAGAATGGAAGACTTCAAGTTTTAAGTGCTCAATTTGGGGTTTTGGTAGAATGAAACTTTGGATTTTTTGTTTTAAGATAGATTGTTTGAACTATAAACTCTAGCAGTCTGAGGACGTTATAAAGAACTTCCGCTTCCTCTTCTTTTCTATAATAAAAGAAATTTTAAGTAAAAAACAAAGCAAACTTACCGAGTTCATTAAATTGAGTAAGGTTTTGGATTCATCTATAGTTATTTAGGGGCAAGCTGAAAACTTCAGATTTTATAATTCAGGCCATTTTTTATCACTATCTCGCAAGACCCTAGAAATGTGGTCAAAAGATTTAATAGGATTTTACTTTTGAGGTTAAGAAATTGTACAATATAAAAAAAGATTATATCAGAATTTGTAAATTAAAGAATTTAATATAATTTATTAATTGCAATAAAATGTCTTACGCACAGCTTCCTTATCTCTATACAAATGTAAGTAAACTTTTCTAAGGAACATCAAATTATACATATTTAAAGAATAAATCCTTTGCTTTATTTTTATGAATTAAATCTAAATCTACATGCGCATAGCCTTATTCCGTGGTTGAGCCTCACATAGACTACTACAGTTATTACTCCTCACCTCACTATTAATACGAATATTATAATTATACCAAGGATCGCTATGATGATTATGTTAGAAATAAATCACTAAAAGAACTTGAAGAAATTAAACAAGTAAGTTCTCATTCAATTATGTTTTACAATTTACTACAAAAGATTATTCAGTCAAATCTCTAATGAAACTATAAAAGTTTTTAAAAATTACAGTTTGAAGTGCTTATGTTTGCTTATTCAACGTCAGATTTAATCATAAAATCTTGAATTCAAATGTTTGATTTATTTATAGATGCGAAATAAAATAGATGTGTTAGCCAAACATGCCAAAGAAAAAGACTTAATAATTGATGTGGAAGCCCGTCGCCTCTAAAAAGAAAAAGAATTGGTTTTAATGCGTTTGAATGATGCTAAACGCAAGGAAGAAATTGCATAACTAGAAAAAGAGAGACTTGAGGATGCCAAGAGAAATCTAAATATGAGGTATGCTAGTATTCCCAGGAGAAGTGATCTGTACCCCTATCCCTATTTCAGAGAGTTTTATGGGGGTCCTGTGCATTAATAACCGCCAATTGTTCATAATACCACAGTTTGTCAGCAACCAGCAATGGGTTGTTCAAGTCATGGTTGTCATTTAAAAATAAAAAGTAATATAAAATTAACTTTTAATTCATTAATTAATTTCAAAAGGATGTAATTTATATAAAGTTGTCACAATCACTGTGATGATATGCATGTTTAAACCCCGATGAGGTGTAAAAGCTGTTATAAGTAGAAAACAACTTATATTCTCCCACCAATAAATAACTCATTGGGTTCTTCATTTTAGTTATAAAAGTACAACCCACTTTGAGAAAGGATATTCGAGATAAACATAAAAACCTAATATAAGAACTATATAATCATAGAGTAAAATTCATAGATATAAGGTATATTATTAATTTTTAATTTCATAAAAATAACTAAGCTTAAGGTTTAAAATATGATTCAGTAAAACTAATAATTATTGAAATATTATAGTAAAGAAATTTAATTTATTTTTTTAAGTAAATTAAAAGCTTGCGCAATGGCACTAAATGCATAATACGCTAAAGTTGATCAAAGAAATGTAAGTCTCCAACAATTCATAACGTCACATTTATCGATTCAATTATTTAAACAAGTTTAGTATTTCTTTAAATAATAAATAATATTTATAGCCATATGGACCATCCCCAGACATTATGAGATCGAAAAGAAAGCAATTGCCTTCATAAAATATACATTACGCCCACCATGATTCTGTCTTACCCTCCAAAGACCTGGTTAAACTATATGAATCATATTAAAATCGATAAAGACAGTAAATTATCTAATCTACTTCTTCACCAAACAATCAATCACCAGATAGATCAAATAATATAATAATTAGATCAAACTTATATCTTATTATAAACCCCTAACTTAAAAGTTATACTATTATATAGCATGTTTTATCTTAAGTTTTTAAATAAATCATGATCAATGCAATCTGCTCATTTCGCATCTGAATACAAAAGTACCTTCCAATAAGAACAAGAGCGTCTGAAATATATAACGCCTGGAGAATTTGCAGGTAAAAAGACTTTCAAAGACCCACTAGTAAACGAAGTAGCTGACACAAGTCAATGGTAAAACACAAACCAAATGACTACCTTAGGAGCAGGATAAAATGAATATCAGTCTAAGAATTTAATGGAAGATCTTGAATATGTAAGAGCTTAAGCTAATAATTCGACCATAGCCGGGAATAGCTCTAATGCGTTAAATTAATCACAAGTAATGCAGAGATAGGGAATATAAAGGGGCTAAGATGAAAGTGGAAACAGCTCAGTAATTAGAAATGGCAACGCTTACTCAAGCAAGCTTAGAAACTAAAGCTTAGGTAAGACTATAATCACTGGTGATAAGGAGCCTAGAATTAATATGTAATCTTCACTGAAGTTATCTAATGCTAGACAGCATCAAATATATACTTAACTAGACTAGAGTGACTATAATTTGGATACTGGAGCTGTTTCTACACTACTTTAAGATAATCGTAACTCCTCAATAGATTACAGTCCTATTAAAAAAGCCGAGGAGTTTGATAACTACAAAATGAACACAATTTCAGAACCTAATATAATTAGGAAAAGCTTAAACAGCAATTACCATGCACCTTAGGAATATTCACAGCTATCAATCAAAAATACTGAAATTGAGCTGCCCTAGATATAAGGACAACATGGCAGAAGTTCTTCATTAGTTAATAATGCTTATATTAATCCAACAACAATGAAACCAATGATTTAAACTCCACTCTAGTCTTATTAAGGTAACGCTCCATCATAAAATAGGCATTCATCGTAAATTCGCAATAGCGCTGCCAATCAGTCCTATCAGTAAATTAATAACTCTCCTTTACAAGATTCAGATAGACTTCGCAATCTTGATAAAGCTAAAGGAGCTAGAATTTTATCGGAACAAGAGAGGTATCTTATGAGATTGAGAACCTCGATAGAGAGACAGTAGCAATTATTTCAGAATCATGCTAAGTCTACTCTTCTACCATCTTAATAATAAAAGTCGATTTACAGGTATGATGGGCCTTAACAAGTTAGTCAAAACTATAGCATTCCATAGAAAGTTGGCAATTAAAGCATGATAGTTAACAATGAAAATAAATCAGCATTTGCAAGAAACAATTTGCTGTGATTGGAACGACCTATAAGTTATAAAGATTTTAGTTAGTTAGTAAGTAAAAAAGTTACAGATAAATAAATTAAGATACAATATCATACTTACATCAAACTTATCATGCATTAGTTTTTTGAATCTGATTGATAATTAATGAAATAAAATGTCTGATATATTTACACAGAGAAATCAAAACCCCAAAACCCTTTCAGTTGTTTGATTGAGTTTTTGATTGATAAAAGTAGACTATTAGTGCATACTTTATTAGGGTTTTAATAGTGTTTATGTAGGGGTTTAATGTTTAAATATTAGTATTTTAAGTGAGTATATGCGAGGTTTGGGGTATGTTTATGACAGTGAGTATATAGGTTTATTGTTTAAGTTGCGATATGGATGTGATAAATATAATGAATAACTCAAGCCTGTTCTGAATTATACGTCTATAGCAAGGCTACTCCATAAATCTCCAGAACTGTGAGGTCTCACTGTCTATTAGCATTGAATTTAAAGAGATAGCATCTTAATTCAAAGCCTAAGAGACCTTTAAAATTTTAGCAGCATCATATCGATTATCTAATTAATGATAAGACTCTTAAATACTGGGCTCACTTCTCTCTGGCCTAGAGAGCTGTGATGTTTCATCGCCAATATCCTGAGCTTCAAATCTCTGCTTAATCTATAGCAAACATATATAAAAAGAATGGAATATCTTACAAGACAGTCAATCGCATTAAGAGAGTGATTGACTTTAAAGTTCCATTTTATAAGATAATTTAAATTATATATTCGATTAAATGCAGAGGTCTTAAACGCATAATATAAAGTTCATACACGCTGATGAAGCTGTATTTACATTCAATACATTTATATCAAGGTCTTGGTACAAGAGGTATAGTAATATAGAAGTTTATGACTAAAAGGTTAAGATATAAACCCATGCAATCCTTGGTGGAATCAGTGAAGATAGTGCCTAGAGACTTATGTTATCCACCCTCGCTCTATAAAGACTGAATAATATATTAAGTTCTTACAATAACTCAGAGACAAATACGCTGACTAAGAGATTACTCTGTTCGTTGATAACTTATCAGTTCATAAAACTAAAGACTCAAGGAAGGAATATGAAAGGCTAAGCATAACACCTGTATTTAATGTTCCTTACAGCCCTTAGTTCAATGGAATTGAATTATATTGGGGGTTATTGAAAGGTCATTATAAGAAATTGCTGGTCTACCATCTGATGCATGATTTAAAGATAGATACAGTCGATTTTATTAAGAGTGCTGCTAAAAGAGTCAGCGATGAGAAAGATAAAGTATGCGCAAGAGAAGGGAGATTTTGAATATATAAATAAGTTTTAGATTTAAGCGAATGAATAAGTTCACATATTAAATTTGCCCGTTAGGGATTTGGCTTCTCTTTCTTTTCTTCCT
>ARYC01009718.1:0-27572 GCA_000711775.1 Oxytricha trifallax | reverse complement strand
GACATGCCAAGAAACGATTACTTTAGCTGCAGGGGTGAGAGAGATTCTAAGCAGAGAATCAAACAATATCTCGATAAAAATAAAATAAATAGAGGACTCAGAGAACTTGCATACTCAACTATTATCAAGCCAAGCTAAGAGAATTAACAAACAATTGAAACAATTAAACATCATCTTAAAAAGATAAAATTCAGAGAACTGTCACATGACACTAAGCTTGTGTTTGTGTGATATATCTTAAAAACTAGCTTGTTATACTCACTTAAATTACTAATATTTAAACATTAAATCCCTACATAAACCTTATTAAAACCCTAATAAAGTATGCACTAATAGTCTACTTTTATCAATCAAAAACTCAATCAAACTACTGAATGGGTTTTGGGGTTTTGAATCTCCACAAGTTTATATCTCTACTTAATCTATAGCCAACATATATAACGAATAAAATACTTGAAAGACAGGTAATAGCATCAAGATAGTGAGTGACTTTAATTTTTCATTTTGTAAAACAAATTTAAGTTATATATTTTATTAAATGCATAGAGTATAAGAGCATGATATTATGTTCATCCAAGCTTATGAAGCTGTATTACGTTCAATAGTTTTATATCAAGGTCTTAGCATGAAAGGTAGAGTAACATTGTATATGATTAGAATATTAATTAAAATTTAAACTGATGCTTTTCTTAGTGGAATCAGTGAAGATAATGGACTAAAGTCCTATGTAATTCACTCTCTCTCTCTCTCTCTCTCACACAATAAAGACAACAATAAATAAATTCTTGAACAAATTTAGAGAGAAGTATGCAAACTAAGAAATAATTCTATGTGTAGATCGTATCTAGAGCAAATGTTTAAAGGCTCAAGCAATTAAAGTGAAAGTCTAAACATAACACCTGTATTTAAAGTTCCTTGAAGCACTAAATTCAATGGAATTGAGTTGTATAAGGGCTAATTGAAAGCCCAGAATAAGAAAATTTAAATTATACGATTTGATTCACGATTTAAAATAAACATTGCATATTTTATATAGAGTCATGCTATGAGATTCAGCGATGAAAAAGCTAAGGTTTGGAAGAGTAGGAGATATTGTGTATAAATAAGTAAAAGATTAAAAAAGAATGAATGATCTCACATCAAATGATCTTTTAAATAGGTTTGCCTATCTTTCTTTTCTTCCTCCCAGCGCTTGCTTGATCCCATATTTTACTCTTAGAGCCAGATCCTGAATAGATATTCATCTCATATTGCATTTAAATATCTTTGAAGAGTCTTTTACTTAATTTTATTTTGTGATTTTCTCTTGCTCTGTTTAATTTGCTGCGCTCTTTCATCAAATAAATATAAGTGTCAAGCTTTTCTATAAAGTTAGAAATTTAAGCTTATTTTAATTGGATGGGTGCTTCTACAGTTCTTTCAGTCTAATGATTTTAATTCCTTGCTTCTCTTTTTTTCAGGAGAGATGCTATACCGTTTTTTATGTGCTTCTTAAATTAAAAATTATTCAAATATATCATGTTTGAATGTTAAAAAGCGCTAAAAAAGACTTTCCTCTCTGATAATTTATATTTTAATTTTGATGAAAGGGAAATACTCATAGCAACGTCGTAGAGGTTTATCAATGAGATTTTTTGATAGTTAGGATCCCAATCATCTTTATTTAATTAGTCTTAATAGCTTTTGTATCTTCACTTAGTAAAGCTTTTAATAATGATATTCTTTTTCAATCTTGAGCTGGCAAGATCAATCTAACTATGGTAATTAAGCTTGTTATAGATAAAAATTTATTTTCTTAAACTAAGTATCTGTTTTGGCCCTCTTTACTTTAGAGTTTTCAAAATAATTCTTGAGATTAAACTTACTTAATTGCATCATTAAAAACTCCACTTCCTATTTCTATAGTTAAAAGAAACATTTATATTATTGATTTTTCTTCTAAACTGACTAAAATCATACTTTTAAATAAGGAGATCCTACTGGAAGTCATCCTTTGAGTTTTATTAAGCGAATGATGGAAGAACTTGATAAAAAATATTTTTTAGAATTTGAATTCCTTTTTATCAAACTTTCTCTATTAAATTGCTTCAATTAATAATAAATTTAATTAGGTAGTCCTGCTAATTTATTAAAAACTTAGTTAGTTGGTTTAATTAATGATAATTATTAAAGTTTGCAACTTGACATGACACTTCCTCAACAAAGCAATCTAAAAAGACTCTGATCACTTGGAGTATATATAATTTATAAGGACTTTACCTTCCAACTCCATAAAACAAGTGATTCAAGCTTCTTTTTAAGCTTTCACAAACGGATTCAATAGGATCTCCAGAGGCCACAGAATCATTATGATAAGTTTCTTCGATTAAATCATTAAATATAGTACTACACTATAGAGAATCCTAATTATTAAGCTTCAACACAAGGTTCAAAATCTTATATAAAAATGATGCTTTTAATATGGAGGAACTACTCAATCTATAACTTACAGATCAAATACAGTGCTATACAATCAATTAAGAACTACAACTAATGGTGATATAACTATTTTCACAGGCATCACTCTCGCTTTCACAAACCAAGCTAATATTTTACACGTGTTAAATATTAAAGATAGACATGCTAGATTAGTGCTGAATACTGCTAAATAAGTAAACCTGATCAGACTATCTAAATACTTAGCAGCTGACTAAATAATTCTCAATCTACATGAAATTTTCAAGCACATTGATGAAAATGACGTAAAATCACAGACAATATATAGAGGAATGAACACGAAATGTCCCATCTTAAACATCAACAAAATCATAAACACAAGACATAGAAATGGAAGGTGAGTTCTCGATAAAATAAAATTGGCCATTTTATGCCAATAGAAGACAAAACTTAAGTGCGTAACTTGAAAACCTAGAAATTTAATTAATGACGTGTCAACTTAAACTAATGACTAATGAAACACATACAATATAATAGTATAATAAATTAATATAATCAAACAAAGATTTAAAAACTAAATACATTTAAGCAAAAGATATTAAAGGCCAAGTCTCTGATCAGCATTAGACAGAGACAGAGATTAATAACATGATTAATAGCATGGTGAAGATGTTACAACTCACACTCCCTACAAATATATGTGGAAAACTTGATTTTAAATAAAAAAAAGACTGGCAACTTTTGGATAAATTCTTACAAAAGACATGCTAAAGATCCCCATAATTTATTAAAGTCTCATATGCTGTAGCAGACTTGACAAAACGAAACTTCTTCTGGTACTTGAAAACCAAGACCTAGAAACAGAACCACCCGAAAATGTTTCTCACTATTGGCGGATATACCATGACCCAGAAACATACAAACTCCTTACTTATTCTGATTAAGTACTAATCCAATTGGAAGGAGTATCAAGACCTATTATACTTCAATCAATGGCTTTTATATCACGGGAATCATTTTAAACTAATTGAGGAAGAAGAAAATGATAAGATCACAGAACTGATGAATGAACTCACAGCGAAGACAATTGATCTAACAATGAGATCAGAGATCTTTCACGAAGACCAATTAAAAGAATACTATAAATTCAATCCTCATATAAGTGAAATTCTGGAAAAAGACAACACAAAACAAGACAGCTAATGAAAAGGGCTTGACCCTTATATATTATCATACATTTTAGATCGGGGGTCCCTAGAGACCTCAGTGTGATTATATTATTATGATTATTAGTTAGTTGGATAAACTAAAGATCTTAACTGTATATAAGGTGCTACATTAAAAATATTAAAATTTAAAATTTAGCCTCATAATCTTACAAGAGCATTCTTGGGTACACTACCCAATTTCATAAAATATATTTTGGTGCATCTTATTAACAAAATGGAGGAATTAGTATATAAATTTTACCATCTAAAGTTAACTTCTTTGTAATATGTCTCATCCTTTTTTCATTACCAGAAGAGAATATTTTGTAACTCTGGTCTAGCTCATATACAAACAGAATTTAAATAGCTTGTAAAATTATTAATATTGTTTATTAAATATTTGACAATATACTAAGAAAGCGTTAATGTTTGGCATCAGTCAGAAATTACTTTCATTCTTCAATTAAAAAAATATTAAGAGATGTAATGGCTTTACCCAGTATGAACAGGAAATTCTCTTTTATGTTTAAAACCTCGAATATCATATGAAAATAAAAATACAGATGCAGTGCTGGCGATTTAATGGGAAGAACTAATAAAAAAGGTAATTGAGGAGGAAGAGATCAGAAGGATCTTCACCTATTAATCTGCTCTAAAATGCCATATTTTAAAACAGTAAGGCTTTATTTTAAGCATTGCAAGATTAATGAAGAATATTTCTTTCTGTACTGTAATAAATAATATAAAAATTCAAGGGACTAAAAGTACACAAAGAATATATCATAGTAAATAAAGTGAGCTTATATTCCGAAACTGGTGAAGTGTTTCTTCAAAGATGAAAGTCAATAGACTCCTTTAAGCAATGAATTTAGATAACGACAAAGCAAATAAATGCAATAAGAATTCTCCCTCCTTCGTCATAGTAAGATTTATTCTTAAGATTGAAGCAATGAAGTTCAAGTTTTTTTTCTAGAAAAATTAAAATATTTGGCTTACTCATTTTATTTATAAAATATTAAAATAGCATCTTCAAATTAGCATAAATTGCATTTCATTTATATTTATAGCATTTAAAATTAAAATATTTAGAAATAATATAATTAAGGTACTCTACTGTAAAAACAACTTAAATGCGTTAGATTTCCTAAAAATAAAATAATATTAATATAAATGAATGAAATGCACTAAATTTTATTAATTAAATAAATCTACTTATAATTATCCTATTTTCACTAATTGTAAAGCTCATTTGTGGGGAGTGCCTCAAATATGAGTATCACTAATTTTTTAGCTGTTTAGCATTTCAAAACTTGTAACAAATTTCATCCTTCAAGAAAATATAAATTTCTTAGCAGCATATTGACTACCTCTACAACTTTAAGTCTCTAAAGATTGGCCACACTCTCAACTTGACTTTGAGCTGTGATGAATCTTCCCGAATTTCCTGATATAAGAATCTCTCCATAGACTATCGCTATTATTTATAAAAAATAAACTATTAATTGATATTAACAATATTTTATTTTTAAAACATTTTTAATAATAAGAGTAAATAATTTTTTTTATGGTACTATATCTCAAAATAAATACAATATAGCGATAGATTTACATTAAATAAATTAATATAAAGTCTTCGTAATAAAATAATGATTATTCATTTATATTTCGATTTTTTTAGCAATTTTTAGTCAAGACTTGTAATAGCTTTACAATAAAATATTATTTAAATTTAGATTTAAACATGGTGGATAATTTAAATCGTAAATCATTTTGATTAGGAACTGGTAATCATAGTTCAATCTTGGTTAAAACAAAGTATTTGTGTTCAGGAGGAGCAGATATTCTAGCTCTTGAATTTGAAGCAAATGTTATTATCATTGAAATATATAATATAGATAGAGAATGAGGTTGGAGTTTAGACAGCAATATAAGAATATTGAAGATAATGGAAAAGCATCTTTAAATTTAAAAGTTAAGAACCTTTGAGTGTCAAACGCGCTTCAAATAAATTTTCAAATGATTCTATTTTAAATAGGAAAATAAAAGAGCAAAACATCAAGCAAGTTTATAACTGTATATGGAACATTTTAAATTTTATGGTAGGTATCAAATAAACGTCTTTCCTGAAGTCTTACATTAATTCGATCAAAGTCAAGAAGAGCATGTAAAAATATCACCTTAATGGTTCTTGATTTAAGATTACGGTACTCAAAAACTTTTGCTAGCAAAGAGAATATCAAATACAATTGAATCTCAAAGAGAGCAGTAGTATAAGCTCAAGAGGCAGAAATTAAATGAATCAATGAACTTTTTTAGCTAATAGAACAGTTGATGTATATTTACAAGACAGAGAACAATGCATTTCCTTGCTCTAAATGCATTTGAAATGTGCAGCTGCATTGAAAACTACTTTGGTATGGACATACATACCAAGGCAAAGCTTAAGGTGGTAGATGAATACTCATATAAGATCTATCCTTTTAATTATGTCCTAAAGAATGAATAGTGTCAAAATAAATTTTCCAATTAATATATCATACTAAAATGGCATAGAAAAGGAATTGCAAGAATTTTCCTAAGTTGGATAGAGTTAATGATGGCTATGATTTTGTGGATCTCAGCTAAATAAATTTGAAGTGATTCTAATAAAATATCTGTATCATATCAGATACCTTATTATTTAAACGAGATACTCTCTAAAATGGCGAAGGCAATCAAAAAGCTTCTTCCGATAAATATGTTCACAGAGATTTGAAGAAAAAAATGTTAAGGTGAACATCCATCTACTTGAAGTTATTATAATAGGTTTAATAGAGCAATAATGAGGGAGATTGTTTCCTTAGTGAAGGCACTTAGAACTCCAGATACTTACCTATACGAGAAAAATGGAATAATGGGGTTTGTTCTAGTTGGATATTAGGCAATAGCTGCTAAAATATTATAATTCGATTTGGAAAGTATGGCTTTCTTTATAACTAAAAATGAAATCTATTCAATAAATTTAGTAGAAAAGCATAAAAACAGGAAGTATGCGAAGAAATTAAAGGTTAATCATAATATAATAATAGGAGCGCTAGTCTATCTCTGCAAACCATAAGAAAAAATTCTCAAACCTCTAGAGACAGCAAGATGTAAAAGATACAACAAAGATAAGCAAATAAATATGTATAATTTAAATTATTTAATATACAATAAATACATTTTGAATTCTTATAAAACCTGTTTTCACTTATAATCCCAATAAAGTCTTAACTACAATCAACATATCAAAGCACTAAAAACTCTTATTAAGTGATTTTGACGCCTGCTTGTTTTTTAAATTGAGTAGTAATTTAATTATTGTTCTATCATAAGTAATAGCCCTGGGAGGTTGGATAAAATTTTTGATAAATAACTTTTTTACTTAAATCATTATAAATCTATAAAATTTTAATTTTTTATTATAATATTCCCTTGAATAAAAATTCCAGCATACTGCCACATGGGTCTAAATCATCAACTTCAATTAAACAAACATTTAACATACCAATTTTTAGAATTTTCTTATTATAAACAAAAGCACATAATTTTATTATAATTTAATGCTGTACGGAATTAATACTGGGGCTTAAGCCAGCCAGATAGATATAATCAGATATTCTAACTTTGACTTTTGGCGATCCAGTTTCCTCTTTCAAGGGGAGTTACCCCTATATGTACTCGACTAGTTTTACAACCACATAATTTATTTATAATTTAATTATATAAAACTACCAATCATTAACAACAACAACAAAAAATATTTGAGCTCTAAATCTAAGACAGTTAAAGATTTTGTTTATGATGTAGCCATAATATTTTATATTCCAAGAAATGAAAAGAAGACAATAGATTTTTTAAGAAAGTAAGTATTCACAATTAATAATTTGGAAAATTTAGTGAATTAATAATTTAATTAAAGTTAATCAGAATATATATTAATATAATCAAAAATGGAAAATTATAAGAAAAACTTCTTATCTCCATCATCATCTTCATCGTCTTCATCTTCAAGCATTTTTACAGTTTCTTGTTCTTCTCCTAGTAAGTCCCTGCGAAGCACTTGTCTTGTGGTACCTGTAGTCTTACAAGGTAGTACCATTATAAAAAATTTAAAGATATACTTTTTGAAACTTACTTTTTAAGTGAATGCTGTACCTCCAACTGCGTATGATGAATACGATTAGTTTTTAATAATATAACATGTTGATTTAATTATTTAACTTACTATTATAAATCATAATCCTTAGAAACTAACCCTAAATGGAATTTTGCGGAAGATAACTCAAGCTAGAGAGATATAGAAAAGCTTGGTGGGTATCTCTTAAGATGCTTTAGACTATGTAAATCATCGAAAGTAATTTGCATGCACCATCTATTTTAATACTCATTAATCGCCATTGAACTTATGCAAACTTATAACTTTTTTATTTTCCAAAGGTTTCTACGCTAAGAATACCAGTAAAAACTGAGGAAAAAAATATTAACATAAAATATCATTCCATCTATAAAATTTATAAAGGATTAAGATAATATATGAGAAAAATTTGGAGAATCAAGCAAAATATATAGAGATTACCATATTAAATTGAAAGTGGATGAATCAATATTCACTTATGGAAAGTTTGTGTTTTATGAATTTTAGATTATATAATAATGAAGAAATTTAATTTCAAGGTAAAATTGGATATCTGGAGTGGTAGAAAGATAATCAAAGATCGATAAAGTTTATTGTCCCAAACAGAGAAGCTGAAACATTAGAAGAAATAATTCTCAATATTATAGAAGAAGAATCTTGGGTAAATAAGAGTGGGCACAATTTTAATATAATTTAATAGAGATTTTTCCATGCAGGTATTAGAGCTCCGTTAGATCCAAGAAGTGTAAGACCTTAAAATATTCGAGGAAAGTATCAAGCAGAGTCAATTTGGAAAAATATGTAGAGATATATTTAGAAAATATGCAGCAATTCATCATAAAAACTTTGAAGAATTCTTATATAAAGACATGTGGAGAAGATATATAGATATGAATGATTTAGACCCTGTGACAACATGTTGAAATTTTATTCAATGGAATGTATTAATGAAAATTTTAAAAATTATAGATTTATTATTTTTAAAATTGTATTCCTGCCCTATGAGAGAACATTACTTTTTTACTATAAATAGTAAACCTAATATCAGATGTTATATAATCTATTTTTTGTCAGTTTGGCTGTATTATTGTTATTCTATCTTATTTTTAATGATGTTTAAGAAATTAAGAATCAAACTTATTATTATAATGGTTTTGGATCAAATGATAACAAGTTGTAGTTTTAATATCTTGTTTATGTTACTTTTAGGATGTGATTTCCGAAGGGCCGAGAACTCATATTTTCTAAGCTAAGTAGTAACCCCAAATTTGAATTTTTAAACTAACATACTTATATATTTTATAATAACTCTTTCTTTCTTGTGAACGGTTTTACTTTTTTTACTATAGAAAATCGCTTCAATTATTAAAAATATAATGCTAAAATATTCTATATTTATAATCTATTTTATACTTCTTTAGAACTATCAGGGATAATTATTTTAAGAATGTAGTTTAGACTATAATTAAATAGTTAAAAATATATTTATTTGCTGTTTTTGATTTTGAGTAAATTATCTTAAAGTTTTTAAGACGTATAAATATATAATTAATCAGATTTAAAAATTTAAATGAAAAATTAGGAAATTTTTATATTATGATTGACTTATTAATAGGTATGATTGAATGATATTAATGTAAATTTTTGCAAGAAAGATTTGGATTTATCCTAAATCTTGATGTTAGTGTTTAAGATAAATTAGAGTGTTCTACATTTCATAAGCTCCTAATATAATAAAAAATATTGTTCTCTGTTTATATCTGAAATTAATTATAGGCTATAGATTTGTTTTGCTCAGTTACCAATTAATTTCATACTACAAATTACCAGCATATTATATAAATGTCTCGCTTTTTATTGAGTTTAAAAATTCTATAATATTGTCAAAATATCTAAGTAAATTGGTAATATTAAATTTAATTAATTAATATTCTACAGTAACTTATTAGCTACTTTTTCTTATTTATGCTTTAATGTTAAATTCAACTTTTAATTTGCTTTATTGAGGGAGCATTCATCTTTAAATTTTCTCTAACATGATGCTTTTAAATATACAAAAAGAACTACATTTAAATAAATAAAAAATTTGGGGGGGGGGAAGTTTCCTGTCCCAAGGTAGTTTCTTACCTCCTATAATTTTTTTAAATTATTTTTATCTTGTTTTAATCCATAAGTAATAAGTACACTTAAATTTCTATCAAATATTTAAAGTTTTAAGAAATGATGGGTAAATCCTTATTGTTAACAAAATATAGGTATTTAGAAATCAAGAAACATTGAATAAATATTCTAAATGAACTAAAATGGAACTGAATAGCTGACAACTAGCACAGTTTATATTAATAAAGATAGTTAAGAGAAAAGAAACTTCTTAGGAGTGGCATAAGATGTAACAGTTGCAATTTCTCAACGAATATTATTTAGTCAAAAGAAGGATATTAAATGGTTTGGAATTTTATATGCAGAAATTATAATCGAAAAGCAAGTATAAGATAGTTATCTATCTTCGCAGAACTTCCTAAGATTACACTAGTTATACTTGGGAGAATTATATTTCTCTACTTTATAAAGGGAAAAAATGCTACTGAAATCTACTTATGTATTTAGGAAAGTTATCAGTCGACGATGATTGTGAACTATCTGGAGAAGCATAAGAGCTATTCTATATGAAATAAGAAACATAATTTTAGATTTAATGTAAAATACTTACTATGCTGAGCTAATATTTTACAATAAAGTGGTAGAAATTGATTGGTCCTTATTATGTCATTGGGCTAAATCCAATTAAAGATAAATAAGAAGAGACAGATAAATTTGGACAGTTTGAATATTCTGAAGGAAAAGCAAGGATAATAAGGCAACGTGATGATAACAGGAACGAGAATACTCTCAGAAGATTTAGTTCAACTTATACAGCTAGAAATACAATAAATAATTACTGATGGATGGAAAGGATGTGAATTCTTAAGGAACCAAGGGTATATTCACGGAGCATAATCCACTCAAGAAGAAGTTGGTACAGAGGTTGTGTTGGTTAGGGACATACCAGGAGTTTAAATTATTACTAATAGAATTTAGAATACTTGGATTGAGTTGAAATTTCTAAGAAAATATATAGTGGGATTATCCCAGCTTAAAATGCTTAGCAATTTATAGATGAGCTAAGCTAGTCTTCAGAATTAAAAAAACGACAAGGTTGGAGAAGTTTAAAAAAATACTTAGAGTAGATTGAATGTCAATCGTAAGTCTATAAGACAAATAATATATTATAAAAGTGAAATAATTAAAAATTAATTATTTTTTTATCGGGGGCAAGAAACTTTCCTTCCCCAAAAAGTCATTTGTCAATGTTGATAACGTTATTAATTTTAAACCTTTGCATAATAACTCTTGTAATTCTATAATTCACTCCATCAATAATATTTATAAGAGCTATGGTATGATGCCTTGTATTAACGGTATCCAGGTTTTTATTACACGAATATTTTGAAATCAAATTAGTAATTAATTAAATAAGCTATCTTTAACTATTTCTAGTGCGTTAGACTATAATATTTATAATCATTAGTGCAACATTAAGTAATAATTTAGTGAGTTGAAAAATGTAAAATACATAGTATGGATTAATGAATGAAATATCAGTTTATAAATAAGTTAAATTAATATCATTATTATGAATGCTCTTGCAACTGAGTAAATATTCACGATTCATCAGGATCATACGATTTTAATTAATTATCTTTTATATAATTTTTAATTTATATTAAGAATTCAATCCGCTTAGGAAGTTTTAATACTGTACATTTTATATTTACAAATATGACATAAATTTTTACAGTTTTTTATAATTTCATTTTTTAACAAATAATTCAGACAATACTTAAAAATAATAATCTCACATCTAATCAATTGAAAGAAAAAAAGTCAAGTTCTTTAACATTAAAATATTTTATATAAATTATCTCCATAGATCATTTAATTTATTGAGTTCAATAATTATAATCTGTATAATTTTTATCTGTCCACCTCTCACTTCCTGTTTATATTTATAATTAAAGTAATCATAGTTTTAATTTCATATTAAGTATATGATTTTTTTAATTTCAAAATTTAATTCACTAATCATTTATTTTAATTCAATTTTTAAAGAAAGAAACGATCTTAAAGATAAATTAAGGTTTTAAATAATCACATATTATTTTTTTAAACTAAACTTTAGAATTGAAGGAATCCTGAATAATTAAAATCAATTGATAAAATTAAAATTATATAATTTATCAAATTATAAGCTCCCAAAAATATTTTACTAAACAAAACAATTTTACTCAAAATTGTAAACAAAAGGATTCAGAGTGAAAATATAAATAAAAAATCTCCAAAATAAAGTAGGAAAAATTAAATTTAACCATAGTTAATATTGATTACAAACTATCATTGAATTGATTAAATTAAATAAAAGAAGTTCTATTAGTTAAAATACAGTTAGAACACATAATAAATTAAATAACAAGATGTAAAATTGATGAATTAAAAGCGTAGGCTACCTATTAATTGTGAATTTTATCTTAAGCTCTGCATTTCTTAACATGTATCCAATTTAATAAAATAATGATTATAATTAAACTCATGTATCTTTAATTAATCCATATTTCATATTATGAATTTTACGAATTACTATATTTTTCCTATTTTTACTGAAACTAACTATTTTCACACTAGTAACAATTAGTCACATGAGTAAGAATTGGACACACATTTAATTATTTACTAAAATTTTATAGAAGTACTATTTTGATATTAACTCTACTTTCAGAGACATATTCAGCCAATTAACGGTGGTATTTTTTATTCCTTCCTCTTATTAAATCCATTGCTTTATAAATCTGTTGGTTTGTGCCTATCATGTGTTCATTTAATATGTTTCTCTGGCAAAATGCATAAAAAGATTTTTTTGGATTGATGAGTTACTTATTATATGGTTGGATTCATAGAATTAGGGTGGTGCTAAATTTTTTAATATTTATTAAGATAAGAAATATGGAGAGCAACGGTAAAAGATTTTCTCTCTTATTATATGGACCAGGGCCTACAGTAATGTATGTTGAGGCCTATTGATTTTTTGACTCCAATTTTCAGTTAAGCTGACTTATACAAGTAAATTGACAGACATCAGTAAATCAGCATGATCACTTCTTGATAGGTGATATTGAGAATGACAAACTTTTGTGGACTTATTTTTCTTCAGAATTCTAATACAGGAATCACGATTCCCATGCGGACTCATTAAAAACGTCAAAACTAAATTGATAGTTTGATTTTATTTTAAATAGTGATAAGTTGAAATTATTTGAGATTACTCATTATTCATACCTTTGGGAAAATATGTTAATATTCATTAAAAATATTTTTTATAAAGGAAAAAATAAACAAAATAGCCGTTAATTAGCTGATCTCGAAAAGTAGAGTTAGATATAAAAAAATCTAAGTATTAAATTTCACAAATAATTAAATTTGTTATTGAGACCAATTGTTACATGTGTGATCAATGATAAACAAAACCCGCTATATTTATTTTCTATTTTTGAATAAATTAAATGTTTTCTTTTAATTTTTTATAAAAAATTGTTTAATGATTTTGTTTTTTTTGTTTATAGAAATATGAATTAATCTTTGTAATAAGTAAAATTGATTGTTTTATGTATTTGGGGTCTATTTTGGTTTCGTTGATATTTTTGATACTTTTAAGAAAGTATTAAAATTATAATGAATACTCATAAATATTATTTATAATTTGGTAGTTTTTGATTTCTACTATACTACTTTTCATCGATTTAAATTAAGATTTTTTTATTGTATTGTTTTTATGATTTTGTTTGCATTTATAATTTACTGATTATTTATTTTTTTATCTATTAGTTATTAATTAACTTTAACAATAATCTTATTATGTTGGGATCAATGGTATGAATAATAAGCAGATTTATGTCATATTTTTTTAAAAATAGATTTTATTGATTAATTCTTTTTAATAGTTTGATAAAATAAGGGAGAAGGAAAAATTAATAAATGAGTAAATTTAATTCAAATAAGGTGGTTGTTAAAGTTATATTCAAATTCAAATTAATCTATGGTTAATATTAATATTTTGTAGCTTCTCATTTTAGTACATAAGACTTAATATATAAACCCCAATACATATATTCACATAGAATATATAAGTTTGTAGAGTGATGATTTAATATCGATAAATAGCGAAATTCCATACATCACAATTTAATTTAAATAAGAGAGGGCCATTTCAAGAGTTTTATTTATAGGGTCTTAAAGAGTGCTGCTAATTACGGTTTGTGTAATCTAGAGGTCATATATTTATAAAAAATGTCCCTTATACAATAGTGAGTTCATATGTTCATAAAATACAGTAGCTTTCATCGCTTCTTTTATTTAAAAAAAACCAACTTCAGTATAAAACTCCCCCTCTAATAGGTAAGATCCAGTCTGAACTCTATTTCAATGCACATTTTTACTGGTTATATATTCATTATGAACAGTATAGGGATGAATTCTCCAATGGCCCCCGAATTTTTGATTTCCCCAAAAAGCTAATTTTCAATGAGGCAAGACTAGAAACGCACTCAAAGGACCCATGGTGGGTCAACCATTTCTTGCAAGCCTACTTTTGTAGCCATTGTATGTTGGTATTAGTATAAGCAATGTATTTGAATTAGTTTGCGGGCTGTAGGTTTTTAAATCGTCTGGATTAGTTAAGGAAAGAGCTTTTTATTTTTATAGTAAATTTGAAGAATCCAGTGATATTTTTTAATAATCCATCTATTAAATAAAAAAAATCCAGTATATAATAATATAATCAAAATTTAAAAATTCCATGAATCCAGTCCAAGAGCGGGATCAGCTTGCTGAGTATTTTCCTCTATAGACTGAAGAACAAAGCCATAGTAAGCTTTTTCCTTTACTAAGCACCTATATTAGAGTAAAGGAGTGATAATTCAAATGAATAGTTAGCTCAACTTCTTGAGAAGGGTGATCATATTTTTGAAAATATTCAATCGAAGGCTAATATTGATGAGGTCGGCAAAGTGAAGGGCATTAAAGCTGAGTACAAGGGATCCCAAGAGATCGCCAAAATCAATAGAGCAAAGGAATTCCAACATTTAAATAACTATGATTTTAGTCTTCTGTTACAGCAGGAGGATTTCAAAGGCTATTAAGAGACATGTGATTTTAAGAACGTTGAGAGAATGTTTATAAACAATAACAATACCAAGAAAGCCAGGAACAGCAGTGATACCTAGTCACTGCTCTCTGAAAATCTTAATCACTCCGTATCAAACGAGGAAAGGAAGGTTAGTCAGTTCTTGAGTACTGTGAGCATAGCAAGTGAATCAATGCAAGCTCCAAGACCCTTGCCTTAGCTGGTTATTAACTATGGCTCATTTGAATTTTTCTATTGGATTGATTTCGTATATCCAGATTTAATTTCTATGCTAAAAACTAACTAATTAACTAACTAACTATGGCTCAATCATTGGCAATGACTTTTGTCAAAGGACTTTGAAGCTTTAAAATAATCAATTATTAATAAAAAGAACAGATCCTTCAAGAAATAATGGCCAGCAACACCCAATCACTCTTTCATTCCTTTACCATTTTGATATGGCAAACGAACCCTAATTGAACTAAGGCTCTCCTACTTAATTACAGAGTTGATCTCAAGTAACCTAAAGCTAGACTAAGACTTCAAGGCTCGTTTCCTCTTGGCTGCCCTAAGTTACTATACAGGTGAAAAATTTCACCAGAAAAGAACTTAAAATTAGAAGCAATTCTCTTACTTATAAGGTCACCCAATGCTAGACATTTTATAGGCTTAGCTAACTTAGTCTTTATTACTGAGGCAAAATGTCTAAGCAAGCAGCTTGCTTTAGTCTAGAAGCTAAACGATTCTAATCCAGGCATCATTTATCTTTTGGCTAAAACTTGGCGCTACTTTTCAAATTGACCCTTAGGTCATCTTACTCGTAACAAATTCCTTCTTTATAATGAACGTGCCTTTATTATCATGCTTAAGCAAAACTGTGGATTGAACCTTATAAGATACATTTCTGTAGAGTATACAGAGTAATTTGTAAGAATATGTGCCTTATGCTCTGCCCCTTACTTAGAGTCTTTAAAAGACTACATATCTTCAACAAGGGCAACCTTCTTATAAAAGCAAGAAGTCATCGACAAAGCCGTAATATCTAGTACAAAACTTCCAAAAGATATTTGAGGTGTTCAAACATCATGCACAAGGTCATGAAGATAGTGATCTATCTATATTTAATTTATGATTAAAGATAAATTTATTAAAAAAATATAGTTTATAACCCATTCGTGGCAGATGCTATAAACTCCCTGTTTTTAATTAACCTTTTTAATAAACCTTTTTTTAATCACATTTTGTTTTTCTTTACTTACTGAAATTCAGGAATCTCAAAAAACTTATCCCATTATCATAGTCCATAGGATTTATTACTAATCTTTTTTGATTTTTTCTGAGCATATTTTGAATACCTAGTTAATTTCAGGGAAAAATCATTTTTTTAAAAAAGAACATTTTTCTGAATCTTTCCAGAAGATACCTAAATCTACTAAGAATTATTCAAAGTTAATTAAGAATGTTTCTATGAAATATGCTGAAAATGCTTGAAAATTATTAGATAAATTTGACGATAGTCGATTATTAAAATAATTGTTCCGCGAGATTATTATGTAAAAGTGTGTCATGATTGAAATTAAAATTAGAAATTAAATTATTATAATAAAAATTAATTAAATGGAAACTTAAAAAAAAGATCCTTCAAACTAGAAGATCAGACTTCAATAATGCTAAATTTCTTGGAAAAAGTAAGTCTAATAAATGGTGCACTTTATGAAAGGCCTTGTTTAAATACTGCAAAGCAGAGATCAATAATGGGAAGGGAAGATTGAACCAATTGGGAAAGTATAGTAGTTGATTGTGAATGCGCAAGTTGAGAAAAATGTATAGTTAAAAATTCACACTATTGACAACCGTCTAAACTGTGACTTCCCTGACCTTGATAGAATATTACTAAAAGAGAAAATGAATCGGGGAAATTAGACATAATATTAATTATTTAAAATTTAATTTTAATTGTTGGAAAATACATTCGACTATGGGAAATTAGTTTAAATTATATTAAATAAATAATTAATTAAATTATTGGCAGATAAAGTAGGCCAATTTGTACGATCTTGGGCTCATTCGATAGAGAATTCAAAATTAGCTAGACTTTATTAGTGGCGGTACTAATTATTGCATCTCTGGGCCGAGTTAACTTGAGTTTAATTGAACGCCTCTAAATTCGTTAAATTATATCCTCACATTAAACTCAAGTTATCTCGCTCCACGGATACAATAAAATAGTACTGTCAATAATAAAGTCCAACTAATTTGAATTGCTTATCGAATGAGCCCAAGATCGTTCAAATTGACTAACTTTAACTGCATTTAATTTAATTAATTATTTATTAATTCAAATTAATTTCCCAAATTCGAATGTATTCCTACAATAATTATAACTGCCTCTCACTAGACATGCTTATAGATCAAATTTGGTCATAAGTATTTACCTTTATGTTTTAAAAGTACACCGTATCTGTCCTTCAATTTAAGGAGATAAACTAATTCTCAATCGTGAATCTATTCTTTTTACCGTATTTATGTCTACGGATTTGACCTTTTGACCGATTTGATCGTGATTTTCAGTTAAGTTACACGGATTTACAAATATTATTTTTAATCTTTTGATTATTTATTAATTTAATATTAAAACATAATTATATAATCAGCTATTTGACCATTTGACCTGTTTAACCATAGGTCTTTGTGGCCATATGATTAATATATATAATTGTATTTGATAGTTAATTATTGTTTTAAGTAATCAATTTAATGGTAGATAAAACCCATTAATATCTCTCTCTTACTACAGTATTTTAAATATACGATCTAATAATGGGAAACTATAGGATGACTCATTTTAAGAACGCGAATGTCCATTTGGGCCGGATAACTCCAAATATGTTATTTAAAAATTAAAGAACAAAAAAAACATGCAATAGGATCCAACACGTCAATGTCTACCTTAATCCTTATAATAATAAGTCGTCATAGAAATCATTAGCTATCAGCAGACTAAGGGTATTCATAAAAATCATTTTAAGTACAATAGTTGCTCAGGTACCAAATCTTTTGTATGCTAGACATAAAAATAGCAGTGACAAATTAAAAAATGTCTACGAACTCATTGCTCTGCATCCTAATATTGTTCTAATAGCAGGAGATGAAGATATTTTCAGTATGCACAAATAAAAGTCAAGAGCAGCAAGCTCGAGAGCTCAGTCCGCACTATCTCCCTCAAAAACAAAATAAGAAATGTTAGTGGAGTTCACCAGTATGCTATAAAGTGGCGAAATTCAGGGTCTGTCTGATTACGTAAAAATCTACTGGTAAAATGCATGCGATGTGGTTCAAATTACAAGAGATTGAAGGAAAACTAAGAGGAATAATGAAACTTACTACATGATCAGGTCTGCTTGAAAGGAAAATAATACCGCCTATAGAATCACTTAAGAAGTTTTTTCTGAGAGAAATTAAATAGCTTAATGAGGCTGAGTCCCCTTCAATTGAAAGATTTAGAGAATGGGGATATGGCGAAGTATTGGAAGCTCAGTTTAATGTTATCATGCAAAAGTTAAATAAGAAGATATGTTGTGTATGGCTCTATGGAAAGGGGGATACCAGCAAGACTAGCATTGTGAGGATGTTCTAGCAAATATTTGTATGTGATGTGCTCTAAGAGGGTTAATCTAAATTCAAACTTCAAGTAATCCCTGTAAAATTCGAGCCTCAATATTCAAAACCCCAACCCCCCTTAGTGAGGTTTATAAGTGCTTTGATTAGTAGGGTAAAGTTGGGGTTTTATTAGGGTTAGTAGAGAATACGCAAGTTTAATGAGACTTTAATATGTATTTAATGAGTATTAGTTTAATTATATCACACGAATTTTACTTGCTTGTCTTTGTTGTATCTCTTGAATCTTGCTTTCTTTAGTGGTTCGATTATATCGTCTAAGGATTGTCTTGGATATGCTGGAGCTCTTACTATTATCTTCTCTACAATCTTCTTTATTTCTTAGCATACATCATCTTGTTTTATGTGCTTCTCAGCTAGATTTATTGATTATTTTTCATATTTTGTATTAATGTAAGTCATGCTTTCCATATCGCACCTAATATTATTGCAGCTACTGCCCAAACATCCCACTAAATAGAGCCATTAGTCCATTTCTCTCTGATTGGGAAGTAACCTGGAGTACCAAGAACCTTTGCTAAGGTTATAATCTCTTATCTTAAGGCTCTATTAAAATCTATTACGACTACTTCTAAAGGGCAAAGGTTTAGCATAACATTTTCAGGCTTTAAATCTCTATGAACGTATCCAAGCTCGTGAAGTTCCTAAACACCCTTTATCATATTAGATAGAATATCATTCAAGTCATCTGGGTATCTGTTTTAATATAGATAATCTCGGAGAGTCATTTCAAACTTTTTTAGCCTTAGTGCGATGAAACCAAACCCTAAAATAACACCATCTAGCTTGAGCAAATTCTTGCAATCTTTTTTCTAAGCCTCTCTAAGTACAATATATTCGTTAGCAAACTCATTTTGATACTGCTCGTTTTTAAGGAGATAGCTGAAAGGATATACCTTGTAGGCATAGTCATCAACCACTATGAGTTTTGCTTTAGCAGGTACGTTTATATGTAAGTAGTTTTCGATACAACTGCTAAGGTCTACTGCATTTAGTGCAGGAATATACATGGCTCTCTCTTAAAAGCATGCTAAAAAGACATTACCAGCAGGTTGATTCATTCATTCTATTCGCTTCTGCCTCTTGAGCTTCTCCTGTTGTTCTTTTTAAGTCTCAAGATTATTAGATTTTCTTTTAGCGGTCACTAATTTCTAAGTCTCTTTATCTTAAATCAAGAACTCACTTAGGTGATGCTTCTGCATATGTTTCTTAACTTTAGCTGAGTGAGTATAAGACTTCTCACAAGTCGTGCACTAGTACCTGCCATCGACCTTATCATGCTTAAAATACACCTTAGCTTTCCCAGAGTGAACCTCTTTCATATGTCTCTTCAAACTGGAATCAGTAGAGAAAAACTTTAGCAGTCTTAGCATTCAAAAGTTTTAATCCTTTAAATCTGAAGCTGTTCCTTTTCTTCCTCAACATCTTTTATTAATGTTTAAACTTCTATTTCAGCTTTCTGTTTCATGTTTTTAACCTATATAATAAAAACCTGTGCTTGAAATTCAAGAGCTCTTAGCTCTGTCTCCCTCTCAATATATATAACTTCTTGTTTCTTGGTTGAACCAAAGTTAAGCATTGATTGACCTGCTCCTAAAAGTGCCGCTCTACGATTTAAGTTGACCGCCATGTTTAAATTCAAATTTAAATTTCTATTATAAAGCTCTTAAAACCTCTATAGCTATAGCTGGACTATATAGGAGTTGCTACAGCATTAATGATGGTTTGATCTCAGCTCTTAGACTTCATATTTATACTCAGTTTATAACTATAATTTTTGTAATTTTGCACTTAATAATTTTGATTCTGGTACCAACTCAGATAAAGTTCAGGTTGGTACTGGTACCAATTAAGTTTGAACCAGATTGGAACTTTTCCATTAAAACCTCACTGGATTAAATCTAGGTACTAATTAAGTTTTGGTACTATTAAATTGGTAGCAATTAAACTTAAACGATTTTAGTACCGGTACTAATTAAATTTAAACAAATTTAGTACTAATTTAATGGAACTAAATTGATAAAAATGGAGCTCCATCTCTGAAGTTTGTTACAGCTTCTGCGAACCTTCTCCACGTATCTTTACAGGGTTGACCTCCTATAAGATGCCCATATTTAATAGTAAGATTTTAAAGGATAGGATCCAGAAGTCTATCAATTAAAACTTGAAATTCATTAATAGGAAGAGGAACAAAGATGGAATCATTCAATGAACAAATGAAAAGGGTTGAGCTCAAGAAATGATCTCAAGATTCAGAAGCAAGGAGGATCTCTATCTATACCTTACTTAGCATGGTAAATAAATTGATGTTAATCAACGATGTATACAGTTGGTCTATTCCTTCCAACGATGGAAGGTACTAAAATATCATTCTTAAAAGCAATACTCTGCGAGGAGAAGAAAGCTTTTAAAAACATAGAAATCAAACTGATTGAAATACCTAACTACCCAGAGATTTCAGTCACAAATCTCTACGAGGATGCAATGAAAGATGATGAAGTGGTTATTTACCTTCCTAGCAAGAAGTAACTCTCAAATAAATTGCCTGAAAGAAGCTTCTTCTTTGGTGTTCTTGGTACAATCAAAGAGGATTATTTGAGAGAAATTATAGAAGAAGCTCATAAGAAACGCTACTCTATTTTCCTGAAGTTAAAAGAAGCAAGGAATACTAATAAGCGAGACGTGGCTAGCAGAGCTTTAGAAGCATCTTTATCTCTCTAGTAAGCTTTGATTTATAACTTTTTAGGGAAACCTGGAACTGGTATATTTCTAATTAAAGAGAATGCAAAGGTTCACAGAGAGAGAAAGTCTCAAACCATTCATTAAGTTAGCAAGAGACTTTATAATGAAGTTTAAAAGTCTGATGAAATGAACATAGATGCTGGTGCTGGTACAAAGAGAAGAAACATGGTTCCTAGTTAAGCACCAGAGGAAGAAAAGAAAGAGAAGCCGAATCCATTTAAGAGTTCGTTTGATATGTGAAATAATTCATTCATTTAAGTCAAACACTTATTAATAAACATTCATTCTTCCTTTCCTTGCACATATCGTAGTCTAGTCTTTACCTACCCACTCTCTTGCAACTACTCTGTATTAAGTCTACTGTGTCGATTGGTAGATCATGCATTAGGTGATACAGCAAGAGTTTCTTGTAGTGATCTTAATCTAACTCCAATAGAATTCGATTCCATTAAATTGAGGACTGTAAGGAACGTTATACACAGGAGTTATCTTTAATTCTTTATAAGCTTTCTTAGATTCCTTAGTCTTATGAACTGAGAGGTTATCAACAAACAGGATTATCTGTTGATCGTTGTACTTATCTCTTAGCTTATGTAAGAACTCTATATACTGCTCTCGCTTAATAGAGCGAGGATGAATAACATAAGTTTCTAAGCCTGAATCTTCACTGATACCAGCCAAAATTGCGTCAGTGACAACCTTAACCTTTTAGTCATACACTTCTATATTATCGTACTTCTTGTACCAAGACTTATTAATAAAGGTGTTGAACGAAACACAGCTTCATCAGCGTGTATGAACTTGATGTTATTATCAACAGACCTCTGCATTTAATCATATATATAGTTTAAATTATTACTATAAATGGCAGAGTAAAGTCAATCACTCTCTTCACTCTATTGACAGTCTTGAAGGTAATACCGTTCCTTCAATAAATATTTGCGATAGTCTATGGTGAGATACGCATGTCAGGAAACTTGCGATGAAACATCACAGCTCGCTCGTCAAGTGGGAAATGTGCCCAATACTTAAGAGTCTTAGAATCGCAGAGATATTCAATATGGTGCTAAGAGAACTTTTATTTTCTTACAGGATGTTATCAAGAACCAGAATTGAAATGCTAAACAGCTAACAAGCAATGATACCTAACTGTTGAGGCACTCTTGCGCAGGAGCTTTGCTATAGCAGCATAATTCATAACTGGTTTGAGTTAGTCTATATCAATACTCGCACCATACCTAAGCTTAAGCAGTAAATCTAAATATTTCTCATCATAAATAGACCCCAAAAAACGCTAATTTCTATTTCTCATTTTGCAAAATGACCTAATTTCTCTACTAACCCTAATGAAACCCCAACTTTACCCTACTAATCAAAGCACTTATAAACCTCACTAAGGGGTTTTGGGGTTTTGAGTCAAAATTAATATAGAAGACCTTCTAAAGCTAGGTAGATTTTGCTTAACTCTAGATAGACTTAAGAAGAAAGCTAATGGAAGAGTAAGAAGTCAGAGAATGAAATAAGAGAGAGGAGCTACTTTAAAAAGTTTAACTAGTTTCTACACAAGGAATTAAACTTATTCTTGTGTAAATTACTCATATTTAAGCAATAAATCCATAATAAAATATAAGTTAATTAAGGTTTTAACAATTATATAATAGTTATATTTTTTTTAAAAGCCTGAGTAAGCTTTGGAGTGTTAAATTGAATAATATATTTATGAACTAAAAAATATTCATATCAAACTATTAAGGCAAGTTTACATGACTAAATTATTTAAAAAACTAAAAATATTTTTTATAATAATATGCTTAAAACTCATAATATAATGATTAAGTATTTTAGTGACAAGTTTTATAAATCAAAATAAATGAAAAATTATTATGGCATAATTATAGAATTTAATTCAAAATTTGGGAATTAATTTAATATAGACTGATTATTGATTAAATTTTTGGCAGTTAAAGTTGGCAAATTTAAACGATATTGGGCATATTCGATCGAGAACTTAAAATCGATCATAGTTTATTTTCAGCTTTATTGTTAAATTAATTTTTTAAATTATGTAATCAAAAATATCTTTTAAAAATATTCGTTTAAAATAAACCTTTAATTTTGCGATTAGGATTATTTGGATTTAAAAATTCCAACTCTCTAAATACTATTCTTAACAAAATAATATATGAAGGAGAAGACATACAGGCAGAAAAAGGAGTGGCTTAAGGTAGAAGACTCTCACCAATGCTATTCAACATTTACCTTAAGACGCCATCTATTCACAGAAGGAGCTTAGATCGCTGATACAACATGGGAACTCTTAGCATTTGTAGATGACATCCTTATCATTGTTAAGAATAGACGACAAATGGTAAGAATACTGGAGTGTTTTAAGGAAATTGAAAAAACACACAATTTATAGTAGAACAAGAAAAAGACTTTATTCATAAGGTACTGAAAAATATTTTATGAAATAAATGAGATAAATGGAATAAAATAAGTGGAGTAAATCAAATCCTCGGTAATGAACATACAATTAGACACTAAAGCACTTTTAAAAAAACGTGGGAAGATATTAAAAAGTAAACTTACTTCAACCAAAACCTTACAAAATCAAACAACGCAACAATTTGCGACACAATAATGGTTGCACAAATAAGGTCACTCATAATATATAAATACACACCATTAGTAGCCACTGGGTATGTAAGGATTGAAGAAATTGACAAAATAGAGACGCAATTGAAGAGAATAGCATTTAAAACATAGAGTGAAATCTCGAATAGAATTTTGCGTAACGTCACGTAACTCAAAGAGAGTGGAACTAAGGAGACAATTGAACTGTTGGTTCAGAAGAACATTGGCAAGGTGAAGAATAGTTTAGAAAAATACATAAAGCTAAAAGTGTTAAAACTCAATTTAGGAAAAAAGAGGAATTGTAAAAGAGGAAAAAACTATTCATAACAAAGAATGTAATGGGTACAATGATGGCAATAAACCAAGGCAGAACCATCATAAGTTATTGAATGAGCCATTATTGCAACGCCCACAAGACCTTCGTGGACTCTACACACATTAAAAACTGCTACATTATGAATGAAGCTGGAGATCCGAAGAGATTTAACAAGATTCTGAGAAATCACAGACTAATAGATTTGAACTTTAAAATGTAAGTATAGATTATAGCAGACATGGTCTATCTAGACGAATGGATTAAAGGACTAGAGACATAAGGATACTTTCAAAAGGTAAAGAAACTTTTTAAAGTAACTTACGTAAAAATAACAGATTTAAACAGAACAACAAAAGATGGCTCAAGAATAAATAATCTGAACATCCAAAAATGTTAATTAATGAACATTGAAGTGTAAATAGCGAGATGTAATGAGAATTGTAATTAAAAATTAGAAATAAATTAAATTAAAAAAAGAGAGATTCTGGAAATCGATTTTAAAATAAAGAGTAACAAGATTGAAGAACAAAAACAAAGATACTGGCAAAACATTTAGAGCAAATACTATGGTGGCAAGAAGAGGAACGTCAGAGAGGAAAACATTTACAAGAAGGCAATATTCTGATAGAAGGTGAAGGAAGTTAGATATGAACACAGAGACAGAACTAAAGATTAGGAGATTCTTGGCCTCAGAGATAGCATTATCATAAAATTTAGCTAAACAAACAAATGGGTTTTAATGAAGCTACTATTAGAGGAACAAGAGTAAAATATAAAAAATTCAGTGAAATTATTGAGGAAGGAAGTGTAATTGAGAATTACCTACTCATGCAGCGAGAATGCGGAGCAGAGCTAGAACCAAACCCAATAGGAGGAGCAAGAAAACCCAAACTGGTCCAATCTCCACACGTAAACGAGCAGAAAATCTCAGAATCAGATTCAAGATAAGGAGCAAAGGATCAGGAGAAAAGTGAATAAGAAGGTGCTAGAGTCAAAGGAAAGGAAGGACAGGAGAACTTGAATAAGGAAGAGGGAGCAGAAATCTAAGGACAAAAGGAGTGAAGACCTAAACTGTAAAAACTTAAATTTTGTATTATACTGCACTGTTCATTAATCGTACATTTTATTAACCTTAATTATTATCTATCTATCTATATATCTAATTAAATTATTTATTTCTTAAATAATTGTAAATTAAATTTTTATAGAGCCATTTTAGAAAATAATGATTTAAAATGAAAACATATTTAAATCTATTTTAGGTGATGAAAATACTTACTTTCCATTACTAATAATCATTTCAATTAAAAATAGTTTTTTTAATAATCAATTGAATCATATTGGTAAATATAATTTACGAAGTTTAGTTTTAGAATTTTATGAGAAAACCTAAAAATAAAATATCTGATTTATATTTTAGACTTATACCCTGATAATTAAACTTGGATAAATATGTAAATACTTTATAGTTTGAAAATAATGGCTTAAGAATATTATTGTTTTTAGTATTTTAATAATAATAGTATACTCAAGAAGCTCTGTTTTACATTAATATTTTTTAAGCCCTGAATAATCTATTTAAATCTATAAATATGTTTCTTAAATTAGTGAGAGTCGCTATATAATTAATTCTCCCTAAACTTCTAAAAATCAATATGATCAATATTTATCGATTTACTGTGTATGTGTTATTTATATACTTAAAACACCACTTATTAGAGGAATTTAAAAAATTAATATTAAACCTAACTTGCTAACTTTTAATCTTGATTTCAATGAAGCGTATTTTAATAAAAAGATGTTAAAACTAACATTTAATAATAATTCAAAATTAGCAGAGGAAATCTATTTGTAAAATTTAGTCATTAACAAAGTACATTAACTTTGTTTCATATAATTGCCCACTCATAGTAGGATCTTGAGAATATGGAAATTAATCAGTAAAAAGTTCTTATTTTATAATTTTTATAATCGAGCTCTTTTTACTTTGAAACGAGATTTTAAGTAGAAAATTGCTGATTAAAGTTCTTAAAATTTACCCTTAGAAATTAAGTCTATGAATTTAATCAGTGATATTAAATTCATAAATTAACTTTTGTTTTAGAATCCTGTTAAATAACTTATAAGAAACTCTAATTTGAAATAATTAAATTGTAGACAATTTAATGGATTCCTATAATTTCATGAACTTTAACACTCATATAGTATTTATTTTTAATTATCTGAAGTTTAAATTCAACCTTGTCATCATAAAATATGTAATGAGCCATTTTTGTATAATTCAATAATTATATAATTTCAGGTAAGCTTTCATAAAAAATTAAATAATGTTTATATCTTAATTATTAATTTTTATGAATTTAATAATTTTATAGCTACTCCTATTTAAGATAACACTGAAATGAAATAATTGGCCCCTCCCTAAAAAAGCCGCAAAAAAATTTATCCATTTATATTTTTTTCGTAATTACGTATTTATTTTTTTACGTAATTTACATATATCTGAAAATACGTAAAAATTAATTTTAACAAATTTATATTGTCAATTTTCATATTAATAAATTGCAAATTATTTTTTAAATACGTTTTATTATTAACAATGATTAGGATAATATTTAAATATATCTCTTCTCTACAAATTGTGAATTCTATTAAGTATTTTTTAAGTAAATATAGAGCAAAATGGATTTTGACAATGAATCTCTTGGATATAATATATTGAAAAATGTAATGGCAATATTAATCGAAATGATATATCTTAGATTTTGTTAAGTAATTAAATTATGAGAAAAAATACTAAAGATTTGCAAATTAATTATATTTTTTATTAGTTTATTATAAAACTAAAATCTATGCAATTGAAATAACTTTGACTTAATCATAATTAATAAATAATATAAGCATTGCTACTAATAAATAACTAAAAAAAATACAGATATTCATAGCTGCTGAATCTTTAAAAAAAATTGATTATGGACTTAAGTATAAAAATTTAATGCACTGATTTATTAATAAAAATTTATCCTGTTATTTTCCATATTTTAGTTTCCGAATATATTTAGAGTATTTTTATTTTTAAAAAACTAATATATTTTTATATTAAACAATTATTTGAGCGTTCATTAAAATCAAAGTCAGTTAACGTTAAAATTCTGATACATAAACTTAAATATCTATTTAATTTTA
>ARYC01009717.1:0-17642 GCA_000711775.1 Oxytricha trifallax | reverse complement strand
AAAGTTATGGGTGGAGGTCGATTCATTTATTCATAAATATTCTATATCTTTACTTTTTAAGCTACTCTCTTTAAGACACATTAGTATTAGATTTTCATTTTGTAGGTACAAGTTTTAATGTCTCCTTATTCTTAATTTAAAATTCACAAGAACTACAGATAGCTTCATAAGGACTAAACAAACATTGGCTGTGCCTCTTATTTAACTAGTGATGCAAAATTTTGTAAGTTAATTGTGCTCGTCTATCTTAATAACCTTAAGAAACTATAATGTAAAAATTTACTTAATTAGTTACTGAGGTGATAGCATTATCTCTACTGAACATGTGAAAGAATCTGTTTCAATTTGTACTGTCTCCGTGAGCTAAGATTATTGCTTTAATTATCCGTAAGCTTCAGAATCATTTTAATACCTAACGACTGCAGCTATGAAGTTGCTATCAGAGAGAATGCACCAGCTGGATAGTCTTAATATCTGAAGGTGCCTATCAATTCTATTGTTAAGGTTGGAATGCTACAATTACATCAGTGTCAGTTCCAGAGTCATCGACCTATAGAACGCATCTGCCACTGATTGAAATTGGCTCCTTATCAAACTAGATTATTAAAGAATTAGAGAATGTTAGACTTAAAGTTATACAATTTGCTTTGAGATCAACCTAATTGTTTGCTATAATCATCTTTTCAACGAATATTATCAAGTTCTACACACCACATAAGTACAAGATAGTAGTGTCGGAAGGGTAAATTTACTAATTAAGCCATATATTGTCAGTAAAAGTTTAGAATCGTTAAGTACATTGTCTAGGTTCAAAAGAGCTGCATCATAGCTTATGAAAACAATGAATTTTAATATAATTTGAAGATACCTAGTCATAAAAACTGGTTCGGTATATTTATCTATCATTAACACTCATAATGTTTAATTATTATAATGATATATTTAATTAAACATAATCTACTTTCACTTTATTTTACTTTAATACCACTAGTCAAATGGGTCAAATAGTCAAATCTCAGTTTTAATTATATATGATTAAAAATAAGAGACATAGTAATATATAAATGTATGACTAGAAAGTTAAAGTTTAAACGAACGCAATTCTTTCAGGAATCAGCTAGAATGCTGGTTTAGAGACTTATATTATTCATCATCTCTCAATTATGACAGAGTAATAATTTAATTCTTAGAGCAATTTAGAGAGAAGTATCCTGAAGAGGAGATTATATTATTCTTTGATAAGCTCTCAGTTCATAAGACAAAAAAACTATGAGAAACTTAGAATATAACCTGTATTTAACGTACCTTATAGTTCGCAGCTTAATGGAGTTGAATTTTACTAAGGCATATTTAAAGGTCACTACAAGAAACTATTGCTATACCACTTGATGCATGATCTGCAAATAAATACGTTGGACTTTATAAAATAAAATTAGCTCAGAGATTAGACAATTAATTGGCTTATAAATGTGCAAAAGAAGGGAGAGTAATGTTTATAAATAAATATAAGACTTAAGTTATAGAATATTTTTATTGCATTTAAAATTCTTTCGTGGATCATACTTCTCTTTCTTTTCTTCTTTTTAGAGCTTTTATCTTCCAAAATTTCTACTTTTGTGCCAATATCAGCATCTATGTTCATTTAATCTGGTGCCTGAAAAATTAAGTAATGTCTTAAACTAATTTCATACTTTGTTAATGATATTTTCTCTCTCTGTGAAGTTTGCTCTGCTCCTTCATCAAGAAAATTGCAGTTCTAGGGTTTTTTAAAGAGTTAAGATTTTAATTTTACTTGAAATAAATGGGTGCTTTTGCAGTTCTGATAGCCAGCTTTCACTTATCTTGATGCAGTATTTGTTCTTGTCTTTTGGAGAGATGCTGCATCTATTTTTATGAATTCTTGAATTATCTCTTCCAAGTATTCTCATTTTATAGAGACAAGCATGTCAGAAAAATAATTTCTTTTAGGCACCTTATATTTACAGCTGCTTCTTATATTGCAGATACTGTGAAACTTCTGGATCATTCATAGCATCCTCATATAAATTAGTAACAGAAATTTCTGGATAGTTTGGAATCTCAGCAAAATTAATTTCTAAAGTCTTCAATGCTTTCTATTCTCGCAGAGTATCTCTCTTAGAAATGATATTTTTGGTCCCTTAATCGTTGATATAAACAGATCAACTACAACATGCAAATTTTATTGCTGTTTATTTTTAACTTGCTGTACTAGATAGCGGTGCAAATCCTCTTTACTTCTGAATCTTGAAAGTAACTCTTGACCACACAATTTTTCTATTGCATTATTTATGATAAATAAAAAGAAAAATAGATAATTAAAAGAAATTGATGAATATTAAAAAGAATACTTTAAATGTCTAAGATGGTAGAGCAGTTACATTCACAATAAATGTAAGTTACAAAAAACATATCTGAAATCTTTATTTTTTAGTCGTACTATCATATAGGAGCTGTGACTAACTAGAACTTACCTTTTGTATAGGAACAGATATGACCATTCGTGGAGTGGTAATATTTAGTAATGGTGATATGTATTGTGGTGAATATATGAATGGTAAAGCTTTTTGTGTTGCTCTTCCATTTTGATTTAAACGTATTCTTTTTAATATTTATCTATATCTTATAATCATCTATTTTTCTTTTTATTTATCATAATTCAAATTCATCGACTCCATCTTATTTACAGATCTAAGAAATGATTTTCAAATTTAAGTTTATTGATTTCAATAATTTATCTCAGGAATACTTACTATTAAATATAGGCAACCTTTAGGTGTTAAACCTCTAAGAAGAATACGGAGAAGGTTTCGAGAGAAGTTTCAAACTTGAGAGATTCATTTAAATTAAAAAGTTAAAGTTCCATATTTTTATTATTAAATTAGTAGTATTTAATTATGTACACCTCCTAATCTAGTACTTGCTATAATCAGCTTATTATTGATTGTAAAAATGGTCACATATTATACTATGTCTAAAGCTTATTTGTCTTTATTCTCTCGTTTTATGACTCTATAACAAGCATATCTATCTCCAAGAAACTTTATGCCTTTAAATTTTATTTATTTCTCTCTGTTAAAGTGGAGGTTTTATAATTGTAAATTCAAATTTAAATATGAGCGGTATCTTTTTGAGAAAGCCAACTACAATTCCATCAAACTAAATGAGACTTTCCTTTAGCAATACAAAGAAATGTTATAAATATGAGCACAGCGCTCCCAAAGAATTACCAGAGCTATCACTAGAGATCTCTATTTTAAATATAAAAATTTAGAATATTATGTAAATTTCAAACAAGTGTGTTGGAGACAGAGATGAGGAAAAATTTATAAATAAAATTTCTATTTATGATGAGAAATTAGAAGTTTTTTATTGTAAAAAGTGTGAGAAAGATTTTGCATATGAATCTAGATGGTACAGACATATGAAGGATTATAAAGAAGCTAAGCCTACTGTATACTTAAAGCATGGTAGGATTTATGGGAAGTGCGATTTCATTTAGTATCTTAAGCAATACTCTCATACCAGAAATTTAAAGAAGCATCTTTTCAAAGTACACAAAAAAGAAATAGAAGTTGAAAATTAAGAGAAGGAAATGAAACTTCTATCCAAATAAAAAGAAGAGATTCTCTTAGAGCTTTTTTACTTGAAAAGCTTATGAGGCAGAATATGTAAAGAAGTCAAGTAACATCTCTGTATCTGAAATTACAAAAGTTATGATAAAAATTTAATAATGCAAGAAAATCTCATTTCTAGCATTTATTGAGTTAGACACCTCACTATAAAGCTAATTCTAGAGGACTCCTTTGATAAAAAAGTATTCAACGATCATCAATATGCTTAAAAATTTATCCTCTCAACTTCTCTTGAATGAACGATAAATTTTAGATGAAATTTACTAATGAGTATCAAATTCTCACTCATGCAAAGTTTAAAGAGTGAAGATTCTAAATAGAGTTAGATGCTGTTCTCTTTGACAGAAATCATGCAGCTTTCAGGATCCCACTCTTTGAATGATTTTTTTATAACTGATCAACGAAATCATAAGTAGCATTCATTAATAACAACTCAAACTTTACTAGGTATTAAAGAGCTTCATAAATAAGGTTTTGTACATAGAGATTTGAAGCGTGAGAAAATAATATCAACTTTTCACATGTACAAGTGGCAATAATAAATTTTAACAGAGCTTTAAGAGTGGTAATATCAAGGCTTGGCTGTGTTATGGGCACTCCTGGGTATAACCCAGAATGAGAAGACTGGAGAGATGGAAATTTTCAATGGGATGTGTGGGCTTTGGCAGCAATATAATAGAGTGTGATATGCCTCGCAATGATTACTACTCTACAAGATGATAAGACTATCTCAATCAATGAAATAAATGGCTAGGTAGATAATAATCAAGCCAAACACAAGGGCAGAGAAATCAATACAGTAGACAGAGTAGTGGATGAGAAAAATAAATTTTAGACCTCTATCAAATGATCCTATGTGTTTTTTGAGTGATTAAATTAAGTACATTTACAATATATTTCACATTAAAAACTTTAAATAACCCCAACCATAACAAATTTCCTACAAATCAAAACACTTATAAAACAACTGATGGGGATTTGGGGTTTTTATTATAGAATACAATATATATTATCATATTTCTTATTCCATGACTATCAATAAAGGTGTTGAATGTAAATACAGTTTCAAACTCTAGGATATTGTCATTAGCTCTCTGCATTTAATCATAAATATATTATAAATTATTACGATAAAAAAGCAGTTATACAATAATTTTGTTCTCCCTGTTTACAGTCTTTAAAATTATACAGCTTCTTCTATAAATATTAGTGATAATTTATAGGGAAATGAGCATGTCTAGAAACTTGTGATGAAACTTCAATGCTCGTTATTCAAGTGGAAAGTTGATCTAGTACTTTAGAGTCATAGATGTAGTCAATATGATATTAAGAGAACTTTAATTTACTTGGAGGATGTTATCATGACCTCGAAATTGAAAATACTAAACCTAAACAGCTACAAAGCAGTGATACTTAACAGTTAAGCTTTCTTTCATAAGAGCTTTACTATGCTGCATTTTTTAATACTGATCTGACTTATTTTATATTTATAATCCTTCTATAACTAAGCTTTGATAGAAAATCTAATATTTTTAATCATAAACATATCTCAATAATCGCAAATTTGAATTTATCATTTTCTAAATTGGCATAATTTCTTTGCTAACTCAAATTAGGCATCTACCATACTTTACAAATTAACACATCAGAATTTCTTTTTATGGGGATTTAAATACTATGTTTATTTGTAACATGAAACTAAAACCACTACTAATGAGGATGTTTTTATTTTTATCAGATATAAAGAAAGTTAGAATTTTATTATCAAACTTTATTTTATCAAATTACGATAATTTAAATTATTAGTTTTCGAGCAATATATATTATTAAGCATTAAAATAATCAACTTTCAAATGATGAATAATTTAATTTTCTATTTACAATTAACAAAAAGGTATGAAATTGCTTCTTGGATTAAAGTTTAGGAAATGATTATTTTTATACGAAATAAATTGAAATCATCTTTCAAAACTACTAAGATTTGCAATTGGTGCTAGAGTACAATTCGAAGTGATTATATTATAAATAGTTTTTGTGGAAATCAATCTTGTGAAATTATTTTGATTTAGATCTGGCTTTTTTTATCAAAATTTTAATAAATTTAAATTACCCTCATCTTTACTACACATATTTGACAAAATGATTCTCATTCTTAATACACTAAATTTACTCTATTGAGGTATAAGTAAAATTAATAATATTGCTAAAGTATAATTTAATTGAGGAAATTAAATAAAATTAGATTCAATTTAAATCATAATAGTGTCAGTTAAAGTTGCCTAGATTTGACGATCTAGGGCTCATTCGATAGAGAATTTAAAATTAGCTGGACTTTACAACAGGTGCTACTTTTTATCTCATCTCAGAAGCGAGTTAACTTAACTTAAAATGGATGCCTCTAATTTCATTAAAAAACACCCACCACCAATTAAAGTGGAGTTAACTCGCTTCTGGGATTAGATAAATTAGTACCGCTATTTATGTAGTCTAGCTATTTTGAATTTCCTATTGAATGAGCCCTAGTTCGTCAAATTTAGGCAATTTTAACTGCCACTATTTTGATTTAAATTAAATCTAATTTTATTTAATTTCCTCAATTAAATTATACTTTAGCAATAGTAAATTAAAGAATTACAATAATGTAATAGTACAAAAATAAATTAATTTTATCTAAGTTAATACCTTATTTCTTATCAGAATAATCAGCTTTTGAAAGAATTCAATTTGACTGATATTTAAAATTTTTTAATCTAAATGTAAAGTCGCTCTTGATAAATAATGAGCATTATTTTAAAATCATATATATCACACACTAAAACTTGACTCTTTTATATTAGCAATATCCAATTAAAGTGTTGATATTAAAAGTATTTACTTGTTCAAGCTACTATTATTCTTTCTATTATATTCCATACTAGCAGTCAAATCAGGGTAGCGCATGGTCGGGATAAAATGACTCTCTGTCATCTTTAGTAGAGGGGGTAAAGTAAACATGTCTATGGAGCTTATTCTCCCTTATTAAAGATTATCGCTGGGAATATTCGGATACTTTTATTCCTTGGAGAGCAATAATTATATTACTCCTCAAATATTATATTTTATTCAGACTTCATCTTGACTTTAGAGTTTTATTTTAACTCATTCATTAAATCTTATAGGATTATTAAAATAAAATTAGTTAAATTTACTAAGTAAGCCCTAATCGCAAATAAATCACTACTTATATTAACTCTCCTCAAATATATTTATAAATAGCTTCTTTACATCTCTTGAATAAAATCTTTACTTATACTGCAACATAGTTTCATTAAATCATAATTATGATTCTGTTTTAATAAAAAAAAGTAAAAGTAAAATCTTCCAATCCTTGAGAAAAAATCTATTTATTTAATTTAATAATAATCTTTGATAAACTTGAGCAAATTGACTGTAAAAAATCAATTAAGTTCATATGTTTTATCAGTTAAAATGAAGATTAAAATTTATAGAAAAAACCTGAATAAATATTTTGCAGAGATGAAGCAACATGATATTATGAATTAATTTTAATTAAGTTAAATTAATTATTATAGCGACAATAAATTTCTGAGAAGAACAACACCTGAAATAGCTGAGATTTTTTATGTGCCTTCTTTTCTTTACAATTTATAAATTTTTAGTTAACTTAAGGTATATTTACAAGAGTTAAGCAGATATTAGTGTGATTAACTCACAGGGTAGAAATGATTAAAATAATACTCCAATTTATCAAATTAGAAATGCGTATTTTTCATAATACTCCTCAATACAATTCATGATTTTTAAGTTAAACTAAAATTTAAAATCAATACTTAGTACTATCCTGCTAACAAATAAATAAAAGAAAAATTTTCTGATTTGTAAAGTTATTAAATTATTTACTTATATTCATGAATAATATAAAAGTATTATAATAAATAATATTTTTGTCTGATAATTTTGATAATGATTTTAATGGTTTTTATCCTGAGAAGATTCTTTATCTAATTTTATTGCTTTTCTCTTGTTTATCGCCCTAAATTAATTCTCGATAAACTATAAAGATTTTGGAGAAATATATAAAATTGTTTGTCTGTTAGGGTGTTGCTCTCTCCAAACATTCTTATCAATAAGGGTATAATTTAAAAATCATTATCAAATTCAAATAATTAACCAAAAATTAAAATGATTTGGATGCTTTAATTAGCTCCTACTTTAATTTATGAAGAGTGGCAGACAATTTAATGTTTAGTCTGCTAATATTTTATCGATCTAATATATTATTGCTTGATATTATGATAAATTTAGAATTCCAAGCTAATTAAAATTGATTACACTACTTTGCTAAATCTGTGCTAATTTTAAATTATGTAATTTCTTGTATTTATTTTAAACATATCACATCTACATGTTTGCATTCACATTTTTGAATTGATTAATTTTATTTCTCATTTTTTTCTATAATCAATAATTAACAAGGCTTAATTAATATTTTACGGATTTGTGCTTCAATATTAATTTTAAATTTTGTACTTAATATAAATTTAATATATTATCATTTTTCTTGAAAAACTAATTTTGCTCAACCACAATAAGGCAGCTAAAACAATCAAAAAATTCATTAGTTAAATAAAATCAAATAAGCTATTATTTAATGATTAATCTCAAAATAAATTTTATCGTATCACTATAAAATACTAAATCAAACCATCAATTTAATTCGTGACATATATCAGAATGATTCGTGACGTGGTTACTGTGATTCCTGGATTATAATCTCAAAGATAAAAAATTCCGCATAAACTGGTCAGCCTCGGTATCACCTACCCACGTAATCAAGATGTGATAAAGCCAATTTTACAGGTGTCTGGCACAGAGCTTTCAGAGAGTCGGCTCCTCTGAAGATTGCAATAATAAAATCTACTCTCCATACCGTTGTTGGGAATGTAGTCTCTGTCCTTTCGCCGTAATCGTCAGCATCTTTATACGAGGAGGAGAAAATATCTTATCGTTTGCTTTGCTGAGCACCACCTTCATCCTACTGCTTACTACCAAGTAAGCCAGACTCACGTCCGGAAGCTAATCTATGCAAAGAAACTGTTAGTATGCAGTCTGCTCGAGGAGCGTAGAAACTAATTTGTTTTTAGAGAAGACAGATGGCTGATGGAATGAACCCGAAAACTCCTCCTTACCTGCGAAAAATCTTAGTGTAGTAGAAAGCCCTATTAGAAGCGTAGCTTACTGTGGTCATTTTTCATCCTATCTACTATAACTTTACAATTTAATAATAAAAATCTAATAAGCCTATTTTATATTAATTTTTAAAAATTTTGATTGCAATATTTCTCGCATCAATCCTCTGCAAACAATACACTATACTTTAAATATAGTTTTGATTGAGTTGATTAATTTTCATATAAAAATCTAATTAAATGTCATTTGGTTTTAAAAATAAATATCCAATACTATTAAAAAACCAATCATACAATACTTAATTATTTTAGCAAGTGAATTTATTAATATACTTACATAATATAGTTTTCTCGAATAAGCTGTGTATTTATTTTAAAATTTTAATATTCAATAAAAAGTATGAAAAAAATAACAAAAATACTTACTTACAAAAGAATTATCATTGAACGACTGCTTTTATTAACTAAATTATCAAAATAGATGAGATCAAGCTAGTTGCTTAGATTTTAAAACATTGACGTGGAAATTAATGTTGATTAAGATAGAAAGATTTTGAATAATTCATCAAAGAAGAAAGATGAGTAAAAATACAGTTAGTAGTAAATTGAGTAAATGGCTAAATATAAAATTATAAAAAGTTATTAAATTTATAAACTTGATATACCTAAACAAGATTGAATAAGTATTGGATCATAGACCATTTTCTAGTAATCTAAGTTAGACTATCATGACAGTCAAAGTGGATAAGCAAATGCTCTCTAAAATAATGAAATAAAAAAATACATAATAGATCAGGAAAATGTGTAAGAAAGTCACCAAAAACTAATAGTTGAGTCTTAAAAGTGGGTGGATTGACAAGATTATGTTTTCAGTGTAATTTGATTGCATGCACACTAATAGCCTACCAGTTTAAATAAGTATTTTTAAGTTAAAAACAACAAATTATAGGAAATAAGTTCATTAAAAATAATAAAATACATACAGAGAATGAGTAGACTGAGAAAAACAAAGGGATGTCATAAATTGCGAAATAGAGAACAATACTTTATCCCGCCACGTCTAATATACAATTGAACTTATAAAACTATAGAAAAAAATGTGTACTTCCCATTTTTCAAAGTTATCACTTTCACTGCCAAAATGATCATTAGAAAAAGCTTACTTTTGTCAACAAATTCTATAAACACCAAACAAAAATATAATTCTAAGGAGAGAACAACTGTGGCATTATTTAACTATAGCCCTAGTAACTATCCAGATGATAAGACTAGCTTACATAAATAATAAATTCATAAAACCTCAACTGTCACAAGAGCCCTCTAAACACAGCTCAGATATTAGTTTAACATCTTTTATAAGACTAAAGTAAGATGACCTCTAACCAACTGAAATGCAACTTCATAGTACAAAGATTAATATATAATGAAGATGAGGATGACTTGAGTTCTGTAGAAGTGAAATAAGTAAATGAAGAGTTTAAGCAATCTAAATCCCATTCAGATGACTCAAGTCAACTCAAATACTTCAAGGAAACCAACAACAACGAAAAATAAAAACATGAATGTATAAAACTGCCATTTAAACACTCTAGTGATGACGTTTAAGACGTAACAGAGATAATTTAGTACTTAATAGGAGATTAATAAGAAAATTAAAAATCAGTACTAAATTTGGATCCTAATTAAAATTAAATAAATTAATTATTATTAATATGGATACAATCTCCAAGGCTGGATTGCAAAACAAATTCGAGACCAGAGAATCCTGTATATCAATTTGGATTAATAAAATATAATCCAAGCTCTTCAAACAAGTCAAAAGATTCTCTGATGCTATCACTGGCATCTAAGCTTAAGAAGGTAAAAATCAATTAACAGACATAGTGGCCATGACAGACGAGGATCATGGTGCCCTCATTAAAACCAGACCCAACTAAACAATCGATACTTCAATTCAGCTCACAAGCTTTATAAAAATTTTTAAACATTGAGATTCTAAAGAATTCCATAAAAACTGAGCTATGTATTTCTTTTTCTTCAGACTTCCATACTCACCTTAAAAAAGTTGAAATCTTTCTCAAATGTACGCAAAAACATCTTATTTCAAAAAAAAAATTCGACCTCACTAAGCTCATTTCATTAAGAATGAAACAATTCTTTAAAATTAAAAAGCTCTCAAATTTTTATTCAAGTCAGAAATTTTGAGACATAATTTAAATTTTAAAGATCTAGGGGATTAAGTTAAAATTCTTAATAACAGAAGAGGAAGAAAAGGAACAAGAGAAGAAAACAAGGAATAAGATAGTAAGGAAACAACAAAGGAAGAAGAAAAAGAAGAAGTTGAAGACTCAGTACGAGGAGGGAATCTCTTCGCTAATCAAAAGGGGTAGTCCCATGCATATTACCATATATATAAATCTGAGGGTCTCTAGAGACCTCAATATGGATAAATTATTATTATTTAAAATAATATATCAGAGAAAATTAAAAAAATGATTGAGATATTAGATGAGCTTGATGTTTTGAAGAAAGAAACAAAAATAAAACAAATTAAGTAATTATTATGAACTATCAAGGGAATACATATGTAAATGAGGTCTACGCTTTAATTAATTGATCTTTAAAAAATAGATTACCAAAGAAGGAGCAGAAGATATGAATAAATCAATAAATATGTCAGATACGAGAAATTTAACATAGATAATTTATAAATCCACATTAAAAAATACAATTTTATCTAATTTGCTTAGATAAACGATACTCATTTAGGATTTTATTTACTGAATTATATTATATAATTTTAACAAGAGTATTATCAAAATTTTAATAGGGTGCTATTGTGATAATGCTAAAATTAGTTAAATACGATCAAAATATGAAATAAAACATCGTAGAAAAACATTGTCTAAATTAAAATATTAGATAATAAAAACAAAAGATTTCAAGAGCATTTAAAGCCAAAATTCTAATTTGTAATGTAAAAAGAATAGCTAAAAGATCAATATTAGGTAAGAAATATAATCTAATATTGTGGTAGTTAAAATTAGTAATTAAATATTGGAATTATATCAACATTATTATTAATATTTGGCTCCTTTACGTTTAATCATATTGTACATATTAAGTATATTTATACTTAATCACAAATTAACAATCAACTATATTTAAAGGACTATAATATTGAATATGAATTAAATTATATTTCTGACTGTCAAAGATGAAAGCCCTTTTTCACAGGCCTACCAACCTCGTGTGATGAGGCATGGAATAGCATCCCCTAGAGATTTCGATAGTAGCATCCATTCATCAAGGCTTAGCAAGGGGGCCCCGGGCAGCCCACAGTGTAGGAATCAGTTAGAATTAAAAAATTTATCAAATTTTAGAAATAAATATACTTTTATGCATTAACCTCATTTATTTAATCATACTAATTAATAAAATTATAAACATATAACAAAATAAATGTGAGGATAAATGGTTGGTATAGGCTGCATCTCAAATTAAAAAATCATTTAATAACTCCAAATGCCTTGACCATTAAGGAGCAGAGTGAGTTGCATGCACACATCTATTCATTAAGAAAACACTGCCATTTATGCAGAATTCAGAGGATAGAAGCTGCTTATTTGGTTTTGTGCAGAAATCGATATTTAAATTGAATGTTTCTTGAATGAGGTAGTTAAGTGAAAAAAAATTAATTTTTTTTCACTAGACTACCCTATAGATGCTTAAGTGATTATTATTGTATATTTACTTGTATTTATACTTAGTCTAAATGATTTATGTTATGGAATATATATTTATAGGTTATTTTAATATAAGTAAAAACAATATTTAAATTTATTAAATATCAATACTCATTCATACAGGCTCAATACAGTAGCATATTTTATTATTATTATTAATTGGATTACTCGATTTCATATATTTTATTTTTATTTTATGTTGCCTTTATGGTATTGGATTACATAATTCAGACTATAATGTTTAAGAAAAAGTAGAAAAATGGTTTTCCATTTATATTAAAAGTAATTCCGTTTTTAATAATTTTTAATTAGTGATAAATAAAGTATAAAACTTAAAATCATTAAAACTATTAACTATAAATCATTTATTGTATAAATTGGAAATTAGTTTGATAAAATGTAAATAATTTTTTTAAATTATTAATCCAAAAATATTCATAAAAAATATTAATTCATATAAAAGAATTTGAAGAATAGGGAGATTAATTAAAAATGATGCAAATATACATTCATATAAATAATCTTGTCTGTCAATGTTTCTTCACTTGACTTTGTATAATTGAGTGAAATTCTCTGAGCACTGTGACCCTTCGAAGTGATAGCTAATTTTAACATCGATTTCTCTGAAGCTAGCCATGCTCTTTCTTGCAGCAATTGAACCTCTGAGGACCTCTCCTATACAAATGGTGAGCTCACGATTCATCTGAACACAACTTGCTTCCAGTGATTAGAGGCACAGTATGGGGAGGTGGTAAGAGCAATAGGGTTTTATGGGTCTCTGAAGTCATTCATTGTTGAACCATGTGATTAGGCGTGGCATTTATCATTGCAGTTGAATGTAGTTTCATGTTCTGAGGTGGACCCATCTTCACCCTTGTGCATGGTGCAGAGATTTTAATCAAGAACCCTGCATTCGTTTGAGATAATCATGTCACCCTTGCAAATGTCATTTAATGGCTCGTTTATGAAGTTCCCTGCCCCACCTTACATATCAACACCATACACATCATCTCAGATAAAGCAAGTTGCAAAATTAGGTATCAGGGGTTTTTCGCAAAACAGTATTGCAAACGAGAGCAAAAAAGAATTTTCCTGTTGAGGGATCTGGCAGAGGCACCTCGCGATTCTCCATGTTTTGATCTGCGGAAATGGAGTATCCTACTCACACATCTACCCCAGGGGCCGAGATAATTGAACATCTTTATTTTTCAGACCACCCTATGGCATTAAGCGAGCGCTTGGAACATTTCCTTGGTAATGGTATCGATGTTGCTGATCAAATTAATCTTAAACTTGCGGATCTCTCTTGACTGTTTAACCTTTCCTCTCTGCCCCAAGCCTTTTCCTCTATCTTTCTGTGCTGGACGCTATTTCGGATTCCTCCACTATACTAAGGAATTCATTTAAGATGGAGTGGTCTTACTAATGGGGGAGAAGAGGAATCTTTGAGTAGTATAGCGTGTGCGCTGCACTCGTTGGCGTCTCAACCAATGGGGTTCCCACCCACTCTGGCTCTTCAGAGCTTTTAAATGACTTCTTCGCACCAAAGGGAACAGGCTCAGATGCCAAGAGAGTAGAAGTTGATCTATGTTTAGGAAGCAGTGAATACAAGACTTTCTATCACTATTACTCTTTCAGTCCTTGCGTTTATGCAAACAGTATCAGTTCAAATGAAGTTGCTACTTCATGCTCTTCAAATTCACAATGGACAAAGGACTACTTGAAATACGCCAACACTAACCTTCCATCTGCCCAAGAGTCACTAGTATTGTGGGTATTTCATGAGATGGTCACATGATTGTTGGATCATACAAAGCCACTGGGGTTTTATGGCAGCTATGTGATGTTGATGGTTGTAATGGTGTTACAGTAAATGGCAAATACTTCAATGGCTCCACCCCTCTCTTACACTGCACCCATGCCTGCAGGGCACCCCGCTGGTAGTACTGGCCCAGTGTTGCCTCTACTAGAAGCCATTAGTACTGGTTGTGTATTTCTTATCATCCTGGATTAGATTACTGTCTAAGGGGGGTCGCCATTTATAGCTGTTAGTAATAGCCTTTAATTAAGAATAAAATTTAACTCAGATCAGTCTATTAATTTGGTTGCTTTTTAATTTGTGAAGACCCCCCTATATATATATATATATTGTACTATTGTTAATTTCTAAAAAGCAACCAAATATTTAATAATAATAAAAATACTATATTTAATTTAATTTGAATTTAAAATAAGCAATCTCCTTATTCCCATTGATTTCATACTTTTAATTATATATAAAATATTTATGTTTAAATTGATAAAAACCAAGTGATAATTAAAGGATAACTTGAATTTAAATTTTAAATAAATTAAACTTAAAATATATTTTATGACAACAAATATATAGCGCGTGTAATGAAGTCAAATATTGGAAAAGACTTATTTTTGTTTTTATAATCATAATATAAATAACTTAGATTTATGAATAAATACTATTAAATATGCAATAATGATCACTTAAGCAACTTTTGGGTAGTTAAGGGAAAAAAATTAATTTTTTTCTCACTAAACTATCCCGTTCATCAATGATGCAATTTAATCATTTTTGTATACACAAAACCAAACATGCTGTCTCAATCTTCTTGCTCAGCATCAATGGCGGTGTGTCCTCCATTAATTTATGCGTGGGTGCTATTTACTCTGATCATGACTACTGAAGGAATCCGTCGCTATTAAGTGATTTTGTCTCAGAAAATACAGCCTACTTCTACCATTCAATCTCCCATAGTTTGTGATATGGCATTTTAATTTTATTCAATAATTTCTTTTTATTAATGAGGTTAATGTCTAAGTGTTTATTTATTTCTACAATTTGACAAATTATAGAATTCTAACTGAATAGAACAATTGCAACAAATTATCGAGTATTGATAAATAAAAATGAAATTAATAATTATTAAATAAAAACCAATAGATACTGAAGCTTTGTTTAATCACAAAAAATTTAAGTGACAAAAAAGATATCTAAAATAATTTCTTTTTTTTATGTGCAAATCAGTAAGGATGATGAGTTTGGAAGACAGAGACTTGGCAGAGAAATTCAAACAAAGTTACGGAGTTCATCAATTGAAGAATAGAGACAGGTAAGAAGGTGATTGGAAAGATCAAACTGTTTTATTTAAATTTTTCATTATTGACTATTGTAATAATTATTCTAATTCAATTGTATTTAATTCTTAAAATCATTTATTTTTATTTTTCATAAATATAGAAACATTACCCATAGACCATGGCTCCATTGTAAGGGTCTACATTACCTGGCTGCCACGAACTTCCATCATCTTTGAAGGGTCCAATAGTATGATGGGCTGCCTCTGCTATCCTCATGACTGACTGTTTCTTAAAACTAACTGGATTTTAAGTATTAGCAAATGTGAATTGATTAATTTTACATGTTGCAAGAAATCAGAGATGGGGCATTTTTATAGCTTGAATTTAAAATACATGGAGTAGCTGAAGTAATGATAGATAATCTTATATTCACTGCTACCTAAAAAATATTAACTTCAACTCTCTTTGGCATCTGGACCTGTTCGCTTTCATGTGAAGAAGTCATAGAGAAGCGCTGAAGTACTAGGGGATTGTAACACTATTAGTGAAAATGGAAGCGAGCTCTTTAATTAACATTAGCTTACTTTAGGAATCTAGAGCCTCTAATACAATTTCATTTACTGAAGTAGTTTAGATTGAATGAAAAATCGCAGAGCCCAGGTCCCTAGTAGGAAGGAAAGAGTCCACCGTCATGAGATAGCTCCCTTTGAATTCAATATCAATCATTAGATAGTTTAAATGATATATCTGAAGGACGCAAATGGTTTTGAGATTTAGCATTTACATTAGTTGCATCTGATTAAAGAATTGATTGATGCATAAGGAGACATATGGAAGTTTTTCTCTAAAAATCTCCATTTTTTTAAAAATTAAAATTAATTTAAAATTTATTTAAGTTTTTAATTATTAAATCTAAACTTCATATTATTATGATCTTCGAGAGTCATCGTTTAAAACAGTGTCTCTCGAGAATTTAAAATATCAACATTTTTTATCATCATTTTTTTCAATATTTTTCAATATTTTCAAATAAATTTCTAGATATATAAAAGGAAATACTATAATTCCTAATAGAATTAGAACATTTTTCTATCTTAAGTTAAAATATCAATTTTTACCATTAAGTTAAATTAAGGAATCCTAATAAGGCACCCTGAAAATCCTTACAGATTTATGACTATATCCTTAAGGATGTAATTAAGTTAAATAAGAAAAAAAAAAATATTTTATTAGAGAAGGTAATATATGATTATTTTTAACAATGGCTTATTTATGCTTTAAAAAATTAAAAAATCCTCGAGAGACACTGTTTTAAACGATGACTCTCGAAGTTAAAAATTTAAATCAACATAAAATCTAGCTTTAAAGCTATCATAATTTTAACATCTCAATGAAACTTAAAACAGTATATGTTAAAGCAGCTGCAGCAAAAGTGTGTCTGGCTGCAACTATTATAATTGCTATGTAGAGCATCAATCAATTCAATAGGACCTAATCAAAAATAGAGATACTACAGGAGTTACTCCAGAATTAGAAGGAGATTCATAATAAAATAATAATTGAAATGCCATATTAGAATTATGATTTGCATAAATGAAAGCAGAAGAAGGTAAAAGTTAAGAGACATTGATGTAGCATCAGAAGTGGACCCTTGTACGAGAAAATATTGATAGAAAACTATAAAGACTAGAACGCTTCAAAAAAGAACTGGCACTATAATAAATGTTGCAGCATTCTATGATATCTATAGATTTCAATTAATTGCTAATTAAAGTACACATGCTTCAGGATAATTTTCTTAGGAGTGAACTACGAATTACTCAATGTTTATTTATAAGAAATTATTTATTAAATTTATAATTTTAGTCAATTATTCTAAACTTTCTAATTCGCTTGTTGGCTTAATATTCTCAAATTATTTTTCTAAATTCTAGATATTCGATCTCTTATATGCTGATAAA
>ARYC01009716.1:0-12901 GCA_000711775.1 Oxytricha trifallax | reverse complement strand
AAAAAAAGGTGCTATAGAAAAGTGCCTACGAATGCACCTTAAAAGATAGAGCGCAATGTAATCTGCAAGAAAATAAAATTTTGGTTATGTAGTCACTTGACTTTCAAAAGTTCTTGGACACTATATCAATTGCACTCAAAGCACATAATTGGCATCATTAAATATTTTAGTGAAATGTTTGATGCCAAATTTAAAAAAAGGTGCTATAGAAAAGTGCCTACGAATGCACCTTAAAAGATAGAGCGCAATGTAATCTGCAAGAAAATAAAATTTTGGTTATGTGGTGACTTGACATTCAAAAGTTCTTGGACACTATATGAATTGCACTCAAAGCACATAATTGGCATCAATAAATATTTGAGTGAAATGTTTGATGCCAAATTTAAAAAAACAGGTGCTATAGAAAAGTCCCTACGAATGCACCTTAAAAGATAGAGCGCAATGTAATCTGCCCAAGAAGAATAAAAATTTGGTTATGTGGTGACGTTGACATTCAAAAGTTCTTGGACACTATATGAATTGCACTCAAAGCACATAATTGGCATCAATAAATATTTGAGTGAAATGTTTGATGCCAAATTTAAAAAAACAGGTGCTATAGAAAAGTCCCTACGAATGCCACCTTAAAAGATAGAGCGCAATGTAATGCTGCAAAGAAAATAAAAATTTTGGTTATGTGCGTGACTTGACATTCAAAAGTTCTTGGACACTATATGAATTGCACTCAAAGCACATAATTGGCATCAATAAATATTTGAGTGAAATGTTTGATGCCAAATTTAAAAAAACAGGTGCTATAGAAAAGTCCCTACGAATGCACCTTAAAAGATAGAGCGCAATGTAATCTGCAAGAAAATAAAATTTTGGTTATGTGGTGACTTGACTTTCAAAAGTTCTTGGACACTATATCAATTGCACTCAAAGCACATAATTGGCATCATTAAATATTTTAGTGAAATGTTTGATGCCAAATTTAAAAAAAGGTGCTATAGAAAAGTGCCTACGAATGCACCTTAAAAGATAGAGCGCAATGTAATCTGCAAGAAAATAAAATTTTGGTTATGTGGTGACTTGACATTCAAAAGTTCTTGGACACTATATGAATTGCACTCAAAGCACATAATTGGCATCAATAAATATTTGAGTGAAATGTTTGATGCCAAATTTAAAAAAACAGGTGCTATAGAAAAGTCCCTACGAATGCACCTTAAAAAGACTTAGAGCGCAATGTGTAATCTGCAAGAAAAATAAAATTTTGGTTTTATGTTGGTGACTTGACATTCAAAAGTTCTTGGACACTATATGAATTGCACTCAAAGCACATAATTGGCATCAATAAATATTTGAGTGAAATGTTTGATGCCAAATTTAAAAAAAAGGTGCTATAGAAAAGTGCCTACGAATGCACCTTAAAAGATAGAGCGCAATGTAATCTGCAAGAAAATAAAATTTTGGTTATGTAGTCACTTGACTTTCAAAAGTTCTTGGACACTATATCAATTGCACTCAAAGCACATAATTGGCATCATTAAATATTTTAGTGAAATGTTTGATGCCAAATTTAAAAAAAGGTGCCTATAGAAAAGAGTGCCCTACGAATGCACCTTAAAAGATAGAGGGCGCAATGTAATTCTGCAAGAAAATAAAATTTTGGTTATGTAGTCACTTGACTTTCAAAAGTTCTTGGACACTATATCAATTGCACTCAAAGCACATAATTGGCATCATTAAATATTTTAGTGAAATGTTTGATGCCAAATTTAAAAAGAGGTGCTATAGAAAAGTGGCCTACGAGATGCACCTTAAAAGATAGAGCGCAATGTAATCTGCAAGAAAATAAAATTTTGGTTATGTAGTCACTTGACTTTCAAAAGTTCTTGGACACTATATCAATTGCACTCAAAGCACATAATTGGCATCATTAAATATTTTAGTGAAATGTTTGATGCCAAATTTAAAAAAAGGTGCTATAGAAAAGTGCCTACGAATGCACCTTAAAAGATAGAGCGCAATGTAATCTGCAAGAAAATAAAATTTTGGTTATGTGGTGACTTGACATTCAAAAGTTCTTGGACACTATATGAATTGCACTCAAAGCACATAATTGGCATCAATAAATATTTGAGTGAAATGTTTGATGCCAAATTTAAAAAAACAGGTGCTATAGAAAAGTCCCTACGAATGCACCTTAAAAAGATAGCGCGCAATGTAATGGCCCAAGAAAATTAAAATTTGGTTATGTGGTGACTTGACATTCAAAAGTTCTTGGACACTATATGAATTGCACTCAAAGCACATAATTGGCATCAATAAATATTTGAGTGAAATGTTTGATGCCAAATTTAAAAAAACAGGTGCTATAGAAAAGTCCCTACGAATGCACCTTAAAAGATAGAGCGCAATGTAATCTGCAAGAAAATAAAATTTTGGTTATGTGGTGACTTGACTTTCAAAAGTTCTTGGACACTATATCAATTGCACTCAAAGCACATAATTGGCATCAATAAATATTTGAGTGAAAAGTTTGATGCCAAATAAAAAAAAAGGTGCTATAGAAAAGTAATTACGAATGCACCTTAAAAGATAGAGCGCAATGTAATCTGCAAGAAAATAAAATTTTGGTTATGACTTGACTTTCAAAAGTTCTTGGACACTATATCAATTGCACTCAAAGCACATAAATTGGCATCATTAAATATTTGAATGAAAAGTTTGATGCCAAATAAAAAAAAAGGTGCTATAGAAAAGTAATTACGAATGCACCTTAAAAGATAGAGCGCAATGTAATCTGCAAGAAAATAAAATTTTGGTTATGACTTGACTTTCAAAAGTTCTTGGACACTATATCAATTGCACTCAAAGCACATAATTGGCATCATTAAATATTTGAGTGAAAAGTTTGATGCCAAATAAAAAAAAAGGTGCTATAGAAAAGTAATTACGAATGCACCTTAAAAGATAGAGCGCAATGTAATCTGCAAGAAAATAAAATTTTGGTTATGACTTGACTTTCAAAAGTTCTTGGACCCTATATCAATTGCACTCAAAGCACATAATTGGCATCAATAAATATTTGAGTGAAATGTTTGATGCCAAATATAAAAAAAGGTGCTATAGAAAAGTACTTACGAATGCACCTTAAAAGATAGAGCGCGATGTAATCTGCACGAAAATGAAATTTTGGTTATGACTTGACTTTCAAAAGTTCTTGGACACTATATCAATTGCACTCAAAGCACATAATTGGCATCATTAAATATTTTAGTAAATGTTTGATGCCAAATAAAAAAAAAGGTGCTATAGAAAAGTATGACCAGACCCCAAATCGTCATGCCTTAAATCCTAAGAATCTTTATTAGCTTTTACATATTACACTTACTTTTTATTGTCAAAAAAATATTAATTTAATTATTTATATTATCTTACAATATTGTCGGTTCGCATTTTTTTTTTTTTTACTCATGCAGTTTTTATAATTCACTTACTAATGAAGGGCTCAAATCTTTATTTATTTTCGTTGGTATAATTTGTTTATTAATCTTTTTTAAATTTATTTATATAGATAAGATTTTTTCTATTTATCTAATCGGTTACAGTTAATTGTTGTTCAAGCATTAAACTGTTTTATAAATTTTGATTTGGTAATATTTTTTCTAAGTTTTGCTTCTATATATCTGAAAAAGATAATTGTTCCAGCTACTTATATCTCAATTAAGTTAAAAAGTAACTGAATAGAACATCACACATGATTTCCGAAAATATAAACGGACTAGGAGTCATGTCGTGGATAATGGGAGGATCATCCGTAGAGTCCATTTGTTTCTTACTAAGGATGATCTAAAAACATCAACCCCATATTGTCTGCCTTCAGGAAGCTAGAAACACAAAAGTTCACTTCCCAGGGTACAATCTTTATGCGTCTGAAACAAAAATTTCAGACGGTCAACATGGAACCATCACACTCATTAAGTTAACCTTAGGTAGAGTAGAATTTCTTGAATCTCTACACCTATCACTAGACTTAAATCTAATCGACATAGGACTAAAAATTTCAAATCTTTATATCTCTGAGCAATTTATAAAATACAAAAAAGCTTTCATAGAAGAGATAGAAAAGAAGCTTTAAGACCCAAGATTCATAATCGCCGGTGACCTCAATTACGTGGCCAAGAATTTCTAAAACACCTATTTAGTAACCAGAATTGGCGTGACGTCACAAACAGCAATTGACGTCATTGAATCGAGCTCGCTCTTTACACCAGTTCGCACATTTTTCCATCTCCATCAGACCACTTAGCAATTTAAAAAAGTTTTGACTTCTAATAAGTGGCCCCCCTAACAAAGTCCGTAACAAAATAACTAGCTGAATCACAATTGTAACTAGAGTAAAATTGGCACAACAACAAATAAATTAAGCCATAAATTAGAGTCCAAAAAGGTCAAACACACAACACTTTGAATGATAATACACAAATTATAAAAGACTTGTGGATTAAAGGTAATGCCAAAGAAGCTACAAAATTCATAGAAAAAGTTATTGGTATGAAACCAGCAAAAATAGTAAATTAACTTTAAGACATGAACCTTGAACAATCCAAAATAAAAGTCAAATAATTTTTAGAAACATAGAATGCAGGATGCTTCTATGATGCACTACCCAACAAACCACTTAGAGACAAAGTGGACTAATTTCTAATGGGAACAGTTTTCTATAGATACACAAGGAGACACAAACTACTCACTGACTCCCTTAGAAATTTCCCTAATGATAAAGCACTAGGCCCTGACAACATTAGTGATAGATTCTTAAGAAAGAGATTTAATGCTTTACCATTAATATCATTCATTGAAGACTGGATTAAACTTAAAGCTAAACCACCACCATGGATGAACGACGCAAACTTAATGTTGTTATCCAAGACGGATAGCATTACCCCAGTCATACAAAAGACTAGACCTATAGCAATGTCCTCCGCAGCGAGAAAACTTTTAGAATCTACATGGATGAGACTTTTTGCAAACCACTTATGGAGCACTATAGATGAAAGTTAAATTGGTTTCCGACCTAATGCATAAATGGGATAAAATACGGCATAGCTAATATAGGACATATAATCAAGATAATTCTAAAGAATATGGTTCATAGACATAGCTTCCGCCTTTCCCTCTCCACCTATGACACTACTAATAGATGAAATAGACAGGAGACGACAATTGTTCAAGCACTTGAACACAATCTTTAAAAAGGCTTGACCCTTATATATACTAAACATATACTTGATCGGGGGTCCCTAGAGGCCTCAATGTGATCTTATTATTATTATTATTATTATTATTATTATTATTACTTATATCTCACTATTCAATCATTTGGGAATATAAAAAAAATAATTCTTTAAACGCTCTTTTTATTAAGTCATTTTAATTAGAATTTCACTTGTTATTTCTTCTTTACGTCTTTAATTGATTTTTCAAAGGAAGGTTTTTTTCATAAGATTTTTAAGCCAGATAAGACTTCTAGATTCTTTTTAGTCACAGTCCAAAACTTTTATTCATTGGAGTGTCATTTGAAATATCTATTTTTTAATTCTAAATTTTGTGTACTCGTATATTAAGAGAGTATAATTAAAATGGGGAGACAGTTAAAATTAAATAAAAAAAGAGATCAAATAAAATTATGTTCAAACCAATATACATTAGTTAAGATAAAAAGTCACTAATTTGAATTAAGTTTGAGTAGATCTTTATTTAATTTTAATGTATTAATCAACTAACTAAGGGTGTTGATACCGGGAAGTCCCAGGAAAATCAGGACGTCCCGAACTCATCAGGACGTCCCAGGAGTATCAGGACGTCCCAAATTATATATTAGTGTAAAAAAATTTAAAACCATAACACAAAATATCTAAAAAAAGACTCTATAAGAATCTTATCAGGCTGGGTCAAGGGGTGTTTCCCTTAGTAGTGTAAGGAATGCCAGAGATCATCCTTTTATACCAAATTAAAATAATTAACAGCAGCGGCCAATGAGGCGTTAGCACCTTTTGAAGAATCGGAGACAACATTTCTAAAAATATTTTTTAAAGGTAATATGAATGAATAAGTGAAAAAAATAATTTTGAATCGTTAGCAATAATTAACATAAATACACATGGAACTATATTAATAAAAAATCATTAAAGATCACATAGCACATAATACATGAGAATTAATTTTTTGATTAGAAGGATGTGACATACTATCAATAAATATTTAAAGTTTGAAATTCTAATCATTACTATATATCAAGTATACTTTACTAGAGAAGTATATAGAAATGCTTTTACGATTATGATAACAACCAATGTCGCACAGATAAACTTTAAAAAATGGTTTAAAAAATTCTAGTCCTAATACATACTCTTTGAAAGTATTGCGAGAGATCCTATTTATTTTTTTCCTAATATTAGAAACATCAGTGAAACTTTGATGATATTATAAAGTTTTCAGATTAAATCATGTGGCTCATCTGTAATAAAGCTTTCTGGGATGTTAGAATAATTATTAAGACCTTATTAAAGCTCAAGATAGCTATCTTTTACAAGATCATGTCCAGATAAACGAGGCTTAAAATTAAGAAAATAATTAATTTTTATTTAAAATAAACATATAAATATAAATATATCTAATGTTTACATTTCTGTATCCTTATTATAAAAAAAAAATAAATTCAATATTAACAAAGAATTTCTCAACAATATATAAAAATAAAGCTTAATAAAATTCTGTAATTATTGATTATAACTTTTTTGAATAACTTTGTAATTTTTATTTGATATAAATAAAATATATTTTTATAAAATAAAATGTATTTCAGCAATATGTTAAACTGTATTGATATGAATAGGTTTATAATAATCAGCTTTTTTATTCAAGTAAGCTTTCATTGATTATTATTTATTATTAATAAAAAATTATATTTAAAAGAAATAGTAATTTTTTTTTTTTTACACTAATATATAATTTGGGACGTCCTGATACTCCTGGGACGTCCTGATGAGTTCGGGACGTCCTGATTTTCCTGGGACTTCCCGGTATCAACACCCTTAGTTAGTTGATTTATACATTAAAATTAAATAAGGATCTACTCAAACTTAATTCAAATTAGTGACTTTTTATCTTAACTAATGTATATTGGTTTGAACATAATTTTATTTGATCTCTTTTTTTATTTAATTTTAACTGTCTCCCCATTTTAATTATACTCGCTTAATAATAGGCATATCCTAATGCTCCGAATGACATGACTTTTCCTGTTTATTATTTTATTAAGTCGTATTTCTTTGTCATTTTAGAGCTAGGTTTAATTAAATAACTCATTTAGTAATTAATAAAATAAAACAAATCAATTATCTTTTTTTGCATACATCATTTTATTAAAGTCAATATATCCGTTTTCAAATTTTAAATTAATTTATGTTTGTATTGTTGGGTTTGATAAAATAACAGATGTTATATTATTAACAGTAACAGTATCACAATCTATAATCATATTTGATCTTATATATATTATTTCTTTGAATTCACTAGACTTTTTAATTGATATATTAATTTCCTAATATTTACCACCAATTTCTAATCGTAATTAATGGAATTTAGGCTGTTAATTATATTTATTTAGTCCTATAATTCATAACTGTTATTTTTTAATCTTAAATATACATGCTTGTTTATATAGTATTATTTTAATTAAATAAAAAGTAAAATAAATGATTAATTTTCAAGCGTTTATATTCTTTGTTATATTTAGTTGATTATTTAAGATTAATAAAAGAAAAATAGCTGTTAGAATAGGAGATTGACTAAATTAAAATTTAATTATTATAAAATCTCATAATTATTATAACTTTTAGTAAGTTGCTTTTTAATAAATCACAATACTACTACTACTACTACTACTACAGGGGGGTGGTATAAAAATAAAAAGCAACTTGATTAGTTTATTAAAAACTCCATCTATTAAATATATCTAAGTTAAATTAAATTTTATTTCTCCTTCCCCTTCAATTAAAGATGCTGCTTGAAGACCACAGGATGTCATCGTTAAAAAAAAGCCGGCCCTCCTCTTCAGTTAAGTTATCACCCTCTATACTGCTTCCGCTACTCGCATCAGAGTCACAAGCTATTTACCCACTACCAGCCTCCGTCTTCCATTAACGCTTAAAGAGTCTTCTCGAAATCTTATTCAGCTATTGCAAGTTACCAAAATAGATCTACGAATCAGTTGAAGCCATCCTTGGCTCAGAAAACACACACAAACATGAACAGTATCTATTGGAGCAAATCGAACTTAAGGCAATGGTGAGGGAGCTCTTCCCGTGAATGACTAATAAGAAGGCTAATATAGAAGCTTAGGAGAACACCAACGAAGACCAGACGATTGCCAATTTAACTACAAGACTTGGTTATAGTAATTCAACTTAAAAAGACAATGAGATGATTTTAGAAGATGAAGCTTTAAGACCTTAATCATAGAAAAGAACAAACGATATTCAAGAAAAATATCAAAGTATAGGTTAGTTCAGCCATGGCACTTGCTCAGATAGGTTGGATGAGGGAGTGACAGCTCCCTTAAACCAATAATCATCGTAGCAAGATTAAGACCAAATACTCTTAGAAATTAACGAAATCTCAAAAGAACAAATTAAACAATTCAATAAATAACTATTCAACAATAACTACACACACAATAATTTAACAGCTATAAGTAAATATAAGAAACTTGCAAAATAGTAATAGAAAGACAAAGAGCTACTTTAAAAATACGTGAAGCCTACTCGGGATCAAGTTCATTTGGAGAAGTACTATAAACTTACAATAAAATTACTAAAGGAGCAGAGCTTAAAGAGAAACAAGCTTAGAGAGATTAAATGCATTATGTAACATACGGTCTCTATGCCATTTCAAAATCAAGGGAATCTAGAATTCCATTAGAGGACTTGAAGAGCCATGTTTGCTGTAAAAAGTACATAAGGAGTCGTCTGTTTTAGAAAAATCGGTTCTTTAAACATACAAGAAATTGTGTATTGAAACCAGAGTGTCGCTCATTTATTAGCCAGGTATAAAGTAGGATGATAGAAGTCATCCAGAGGATTTACAAAAGTCCAGAAGAATCACTATCTAAGTACCTCAGCTCACTCTTCTAAGATACGCTCTAAACCAAGACGTTCTCAAAGTGAACATTGAGGATCGTAGACATTGCAAGGAAGGCGAAGTAAATAAAAATTGAAGGAGAAAATTGGTAAAGAAATAATGTCAACCCTCAAACAAGCTCATAAATGATTTTTAATAAGATTCTCGGGGAAATAAAACTTAAGATACAGTATGAACCCATAATAGACGAGTAAAGATGTAACTTGCAAATTAGTGCTATTTGCGACTCTCAAGGAATGATATAAGTAGTTGAACCATTACCTAATGAACTTAAATCACAAGTCTTTATATCAACACGGTCCTAATTAAATGAGAATGAGAAACATTTAATTGAGGAATCAAAATCAAATTCTATAGCACCATACACTTTTACCAGAGATAATTCATTGTACGACAGAGAAATTGTTGCAATAATCTAGGAGAGCAACTCTTTGAGAACAAAAATTCTTGCTATAATGGATACTCTTAAAGTAATAGCAAATGGAGTGACCATCACGAGCAGTGGCGCAATGAGTTGACCACTATGTTATTGAAGCTTCTCGATGACTGGCGTGAGCTCGTTAAATCTAAGAAGCACGACCTCCTCCAGCATTTGTTGAAGCTTGAAGGTTTAATGGGTTAGGATTAGCCAATCGATCTTTCTCCACTAATGGACCCACTCTTCTTAGAATTCATTCCAAAAAAGGAATGGCTCTAGTAAAGCCACCTAGATTTTCGAAGGCTAAGAAAAGGCAGAAAAGAATGAGCCCAAATTAATTCATGCCCTAGTGGCCGCCCTCCATGAACAACTAAAACTGAATCTCTCGAAAGTTGAAAGAGTGGTGAAATATACTATAGTCCAAGCGAAAGAGTTTAAGCTCGTGCCTATTCTTTGCTTGGAAAGAATAATTAAGAACACCCACTATTCTATTTTAAAAATGAAGAAAAAAAGTATAACAAGTCAGGTTTCTATGTCTAGCAGTGTAAAATGGCAGCCTTGGGCAGTGATTAGAAAACTTTCTTCGTAGTAAGAAGTGATGTAACAAATGGAACATCATTTCTCATATATACTTAAAGGTGCAACTGTCTAAGCTTTTACTTTACGATAAGCTCTCACCTGGTTAGAAACATTGCCTCCTTTGTTAGAATAGATCTCAGTATGGGAAATTAAGGGAGCAGATCCACATTTTAAGATGATAATGGGTGAAAGTAATGCAAGCTAACTTCTGAATTCTAGAGCCTTTTTGTTGGAAGATGAAACAAGCAGAGATGTAGTGTTTGATACAAGCATAGCTCTCTAATACACTACGTTTAAGCCAGGAAAGAAGTAAATAACTACTGACATAATACTGTAAAACACTTCCCCTTTAAAAATGCGGTCATTGTCTGAATGCGATGATTCTAGGATTCTGGAGGAGTCTGTTTAACCAGAGTGAGCAAAACTTTGTATTCTGATTCAACACTGAGTATAATCATGCCTTTCATTCTTTGCGCGAAATTTATATTAGCTTCAAAAGTCCTAATTCAACAAACTAATAATTAATCAAAATTCTAAAGAGGAGTGTTAGTACCCAACATTGTTGGGCATGAAGAATGACAAATCTCGTTTCATTGCAATGCTACAATCCCTTAAATTACTGAAGCCACGCAATTCTCGCTTATTTTTATAAAACCTAAACTCAAAAACATAACTTTAATTTCCCTAACAAAAATTTACACTCACTACCCATCCTTTTGCCAGGTCTTTTAAATTTATACTAAAGTTTCCAGAATTAAGATATAGCAATTAACTAAAGCCGATTGGAACATTTGTAAGAGTAAATCTACGCATTTTAATATCTGTATAGCAAGTAGAATGTAAACAGGCTGGTTTTTAATTTGCAATATTTCAAAAAGCTAATACTTGAGTAAAACACAGCGATATAATTACTATAATCATGGTATTGAGTCAAGCCATAATATCAATGTTATAAGTAGCATCAATAAATAAGTGCTAATTGAAAAATTCAATTAAAGTAAGTTACTATAAAGTTACTGATACTTTTCAAATTCATATATTAAACTGTTGCTTATTTAAACTTTAGCTTTGTAATGGGTGATTCTCTTGAAAGGGCCGTTGGGCAAAATTGTCACTCATAATATTTAAACTGCGAACCTAAGCTCTTTAAGGTTACATTTACTGTAATTCAGTTTTCATACGCTTCACTTACAGCAAGAACTCTTTTCTATCATTCCTCAATTGATTTTCCTCTTCTTATGTTTCTACGCATTCAAATCTAGTGCGACGTCGCTTTTATTGTGGCTTTAATAAAGATGCAGCCCTCCCATTGGCAGCTGCATGAATTATAATGAAACATTTAAGAACTTACAGGCCACGAGCATACACCTGTTGAAAGCTTCTGCGAATTCGGGTCGAAGCTGAACATTTAAAGAACGCCTTTCTACTTGCCTTGTAAATTGCCTCTGCCTTGCTTAGTTAATCAGCTATTCAATCTATTCAGGGAGTATAGTATTTAGGATCTCACCTATCCATTGTCGGTCTAATTTCAACCAGTCACGTGGTGCCGGCATGTGACTTAACACTTATTCATGTTGCTGGGCAAGATTCAGTAGGTCAAGCAAGGCAAGACCTTCAAGTTGTGGGATTGCTGAAACTTTCACATCGTCCCGTGATATGAACTATGCAGACATAATTATATCCAATTTCAAAGAAAGCTTACATTTTTTTCACCCTTGAGAATCTCACTTAGGAAATATGAATTGGTTGATTTAAGGTTTGGCAAGTGAGCTTTACAGTCTTGAGATAAGAAAATGTATAAATCCTTCTTGCTTTAAAGCTTGGTTTGTAAGTCCAAAAAGTTGATTGGCTATTAGTTCATTTAATCAACTGTAATTTTCAACTATAACATTGAGAGCAATAGATAAATTTAATGGTTCATGATTCTCAATTAATAGAAGGGGTGCCTTTTTAGAAAACTTCTAATAATCAGTGGAATTCCTTAATAGCTTAGTGGAATCCTCTTAAGCAGATTCTTATTGGTGCGATTGAAATTCTACTATAATTTTAAATGAAAAACTTTGATTAGCATCAAGAATACTTCGAAAAGTTTGATCAAAGTGGAAGAGCGAACCAATAACACCATTCATACTAGTCAGATTATTATTCAAAACTGGATTAGTTCCATTAGCCTTCATAAAGCGTAATAGATAAAACTCATAAGCAGATTCTCAATGATGAACCCTCTTATTGCATGACTCAGTTAATTAGTTAGAGCCTGAGAAACTCCAATTAAGTGGTGATTAGGACTCATTCCTGTAATTCTTTAAAAGCGACCAGGGACTAATTTTATTAAGATTTCAAAAGAGCAAATAATACGAGTAATGGCATATTTGTTGACCCAAAACAAATTGTAGTACAAACAATGAAGCATGAGCCCGGATTAACTTCAATGGTGGGGTAGTCTGCCATTAGAAGCCTTGCAGTAACCACGCTGTAATTTCTCGACCAAGTTAATTATTAGCAAGATTAATTTTAAGATTCCACAATTCAAAAAGAACAAGTTTAGCACACAGGTTTTCACACAATTGCTTAAGAGTCATAATTCAATGATCAACTCTGCCATGGGATAGATAGCTATATCCAATAAAGAATATCACCATTTCATAAGCTTTAATAAAATCGCAAATCACCTGAGTTCGTGAGTACTTAGTTGAAAGCAAGGAACGAGAA
>ARYC01009715.1:0-19023 GCA_000711775.1 Oxytricha trifallax | reverse complement strand
ATCAAACTACTGAAAGGGTTTTGGGGTTTTGAATGTGATGGCAAGTATCAAATAGAGTTTGTCAATTAGTTTCAAGCTCTAAATAAAGCAAGGGATAGACAGAGCAGATTTATAATTAAACTTGAAGCAATTTTCCTTGCTAAAAACCATGTAGCTTTTCGCCAACCATTATACTAAATGACATTAAGAGATTATATCCAAGACTAAAGTTATCCAAAGTAACTACCTCTTATTCTAACAAATGTTTGCAAAGGTATTGAGGAGCTGCATACTTTAGGATACGTGCACAGAGATTTAAAGCCTAAAACATTATGATTGACTTTTCACCGCTCAGAGTGGTAATAATAAACTTCAATAGATCATAGAGAGTTGAGGCTTCAGAACTGGCCAACGTTCGTGGCACTCCTGGATATTTTCCAGAGAGAGAGGACTGGAGAGATGGAGATATAAGGTGGAATATCTGGTCTATCTCAGCAATAATAATAATAATAGAGTGCGATATGCAAAGAAATGACTACTACAATTGTAGAAGAGAAAAAGATTCAAAGCAAAGAATCCAGCAGTATCAAGAGCAAAATAATATAAAAGTCAAAGTGAAAGATATGGCTGAGCAAATTAAAAACAAAGCAGATCATACAATCGACTAGATAATAAGTTGGTTTGGAGAAATTAAGTTTAGAAAGTTGCCTCTTAATGCCAAAGTACTGTTTGAGTGAATTGAAAAAATAAAAAATCTCTAATAAAAATAATAATTTACATTACATTTAAACCCTAATCCCATACCTAAACCCCCCTTAAAACCTAATATAGTATGCAATAATAGTCTACTTTTATCAATCAAAAACTCAATCAAACTACAGAAAGAGTTTTGGGGTTTTGATTGTGCCAAAAGAAAATTAACAAATTGATACACAAGGTTAAAAAATTCCATGACAAAGCTCCAATTATATTGAACTAATTCATAATTGGAAAGATTAAAGTAGTATACAAAGAAAAATAAATAAATAGACACATTAAGTATAGTAGAATTTACATGAAAAGTAGTATTTTTAAAAAAATCTAAACAATAAATCATTTTAAGCATTTTAATGGACAGGATTAAGTAGTTTTATATAAAAAAAGAAGGAAAGTGATGATGATGGGGATAATGGAAGAAATTCACTTTCAATAAAGGCAAATACACAAATAAGAAATATATGATCAGTAAGTAATGTTCGACAAAAATTTATTAGATAATAAAGAATCTAGTGAATTAACATTTTTCCAAAAATCTGCCAATTGAACGCTGAACAAAATATAGAGCCTAAACAAATCGAATAACGTAATAAGATAAAATATCACAAAAATTCCTCAGATAAAAGGGAATATAAAGGAATAACTTCAAATAGGTCGATCAAATTTATGCTACAAAAGGACTTTATCTACTTACGAGTTGAAATTTATATCATGAGATTATGTAGTTAACCTTTACAATATTATGGTAACAAGGATATTCAGAACACCAAATGTGTGTCGTTAATATAATAAATTGACCTGTTCTAGAAATTTAAATTTTCTTTAAAATATTACAATAACAGAATGGTTTAGTAAGACTTTATCTAGCTCCGGAATAATATATTGAAATTGTATAAAGTCAGAGGAAATATTTAAAACATGGAAAACAATGATTCAAAAATAAGCAAATATAAATCAATTAAAGAAAGAGGTATCATTAATAAAATTCATAGGCGTCAACAGTATTTTACTGTTTTAGTTTAAATAATTAAATATAAAATATCAGGGAAAAAGGTAAATTTTTATTGCTAAAATTTGAAAATTAATAAAATATAATATTTATAAAGTCAAAAAATATAACTTGATTAATGTTGTAATTATTTTAAAGATTGATGTTGGTTAATAGAGCTTTTATTATTAAAATCTTTTAGTTTATTACGTTTTAAAAGGATTCACCCTATATAAATTTGAAATCCTTAGATAAATTGGGAAGCTTAATTAAAAATATTGTTTAAATATCCTTGTTTATTTATAGTTTGATTGTTGCAAAATAAATTTAATAGAGGCTAATATCTCAATGTTAAAAATTATCTTAAAAAACCATTAAACGACATCTATCATTTACCTAATTTTTAGAAATATCTACATGTCCTAGATACAACTCCTAAACACTCAATATTAGTTTATTATATACATTTATTATTTTTAAAAATAATTTAATACGATTAAATTTGGGTTTTGGGGTTTTAAACAGAGAATCATACCCTTAATGGATATCGATCGTTACATAAATTCACAAATATTATTTTTTCAATTAATACATTATATTATATTTCTATAATAATTTATTTACAAACAGATATAAAGATATACAATTTAATGATGTGTGAATATATTATTACATATATTTTAGTTTCCTTATTAAAATATCAATGTGGCTGTTTTAGTTTTTTTTATTACAAAATATATGTATATATTTTTAAAATTTGTTCGCAATCAAATTATGATTTTTATTTTACTATTTTTTGCCATTTATAATTTTATCTTGAGTTCTTTTAATTTAAAATGAAATTGCTTTAATTTATATATTAAACAATATATAATAAATATCTATAAGTCATTTCCATTATGAAAACCATGTTGTTTTTTTATTAATCTAAACCTTTGTCTTTAAAAACCATTTATTTATTTTATAAATTCAACAAAATTAATACGAAGCATTTAATTAATATTTAAATATTTGATAGAGAAATATTAGATGAAATATTTTATGGAATCAAAGAGTTAAGGGTATATTTATAATTTCTCTTTGCTGACAGATGTTTAAATTTTATTTATTATATTACTTAAACTATAAATTGATTTTTTTATCATTTTTTTGAGTTTGAATAAAAATATTCAATAATTGTTTCACAAGGATCTAAAATTATTCATTTATTACTTTTTCCCACATTTTTTCCGAATAATATTCTTTAAAACTTTTATCGAGTATGTTTAAAATAATTGTTTTTCTCCACATCTTAAAAGACTATTCCCAATTTATTCTTTTTGATTTATTTATATTATCTAACCCTTAATACATATGGGGCTCTCTTAAACAAAAAAAACCTCTTTTTTATTTTAAATCGTTTATCCGTTAAACTAATATTTTTCTAGTTACAGGATAATAAATTTATTCCTCCTTAAGTTTACAATAGATTCTTCATTAATAAGATTTAAAATAATTTTATCTATTCTATCTTCTGCTTCCTTAAATACATTAAAAACTTAAGAATTCTGAGATTATTTTTATACCATTCTAAATACCCAATGTTACCTCGCAACTCTCTTTCTAATCTGAATTTATCTTTATAATATATTAATCTTTCAAAAGTGAATATTTATCGTCAACTTCCACTTCTCCTAATAAGTAAAATATTTATTAAGGATTTCCCACTTTTGCTTTTAAATGCTATTAAATTCCTTTTAAATTTTTGAATAGTGTGATAATTTTATTCTTTTCATTTTTGTATTGGTAGACAAGTATTAAAACCGAGGTAAATACATAAAATGCTTTTAATTTCAATAAATTATTTGCTGTTATTTTGTGGTAAATGAGAATTTGTCAGAAATTTCCTTAGACTATTTTAATGGCATATAACATCTAAATAGAAATCTATTAAAGCTTTTAATGATCTTTCTATTGTTAAAGCTTTGCTCCACGTAAATTTTAAAATGGTTACATTTCTAAAATACTTATTCTCCTCTTGAAATAAATTGTCTTATTTTTCTCTCTTGTATATCAAAAACATTTTTACTCATTATGAATATGGAATTACATTAAATTAATTTGGTATTTTCAAATTTTTAATATTTAAAATAATAAAAAATATATTTATATATAGAGAATTATTGTCGATCACAAACTTAAATTTTATTTTCATAGATATAAAATATAAACCTAAAATTAAGAATTTTATAGATTTACATAGTTTAAAGTAAAAAAGATGGAGATAGATAATAACTTAAGGTAAATATATATATTGATTTCATTTAATTTCCATTTAAACTGCTTGATTAAAAAGCTCGAAATGTTATTAATTACAATGATTATTTCTAATTAAACTTCAAAATTTCTGTCCATGTCATCTTCATCCTCTATATTTGTATATTTGTGGTTTTTTCACTTTAGATTTTGATATTTCCCAACTAAGATTACCACTTACTTTTTTCAATGTTATTCTGATGATTTTCTTGACTTTTTAGAAGTATATTTTTAATTTTAAACCTCTTTTTCTTTCGTCAAATCAAATCATAATTGGTTGAACTTTAATCTGGGTTTTTTTGTCCAATTCTATCTATTTATTTTCCCCCAAAAATTAATTGAATCTCGTTGGGTCTCCTGCTTTATTAAATAAGTTGCAATTTCTCAGGTGAGTGGAGTAAACAAATGTTTTTTGAATACTAAAGAAGTGGCTCAATCCCTAGCTTACTAGGATTCTTTCTTTTTTAATAGCCCTCATTGTTTCCATCCCGTTCTTTGTGATAAAAATCTTTTTTTTAATTTTTTTGGAAGTTTACTTTTGTTTGCTTCTATGAGTGGAGTGTAATTGTAGATAAGCAGTGACCTTATTGCGCTGCCATGATTGTGTTCCAAATATTTGGGTTGTTTTATTTTAGAAAAACTCTGTTTTTTTTCTCAATTCACTTAATGGATCCTTGAGCATTCTTAGGAATTTTGTTAATACTATGCCTAAATACATTGCTTCTTTGACTTTCTTTATCCACTCTAGTTCTGACAAATCTCTAAATTTTTTGGTTATCTCAGGAATACTCATTTTTTCCTTGTTAAGTTTTAGATTTTGGCTTAGATCAATGTCTTTAAAACATTGGACTACCCTCATGAGCTGTTATTGATCCTTTATGTTGAATAAGATGTTATCTGCAAATGTAAAATGTTTTTCTTGTCTAATGAGTGAGTTGAATTCATTTTGAAAATTGAAGAAATCTTGGGGGTAAAAGATGAAAGCATAGGTGAGATTTTACTCCTTACGTTTCACCATCTATGCTTTAATTTGTAAATTTATTTTAACTTTTAATATTTAAAACTACTAATTACTATAAATTCAAACTAAACTTGACATAACTCATTCCCTAGCGTCGTCCAATTCTCCCGAAGAATTTGAGATCTACCAAAGATCTCCAGGTATGGGCCTCCGGGAACGAATCTCTCCACGATTTTGTACAGCTCATCAGGCTTTTGGAAAGATTCTCTCATATGGCTAACTATTACGTTTATACTCTTCCTGAATTTGATAAATTACTTGTTTCTCTCATACTTTCCCTTGACTCCTACCAGGCATTACTCCATGGCATGCTGCAAGTATCGCCCTGGTCCTTCAAAGATATTGCCTTTGTTATCTGTTTTCACCCACACAATCGTTTCTATCCACCGATACTTGTGTTTTTTTAAGAAGTCTAGAGTACTTTTGGTCTTACCGTTAGTGACCAAAAAAAATGAAACCCTCTTCTTGCATCATCTTAATTGAGATATTTTTTATCTTTTTATCAGTAAATGCATCGTAGACAAGGTCAAACATTGTTGAATCCCATGGAGGGTTCATGATTACCGATCTAAACAAACTTCCATCCTGTTACATCTACTGCTATCTTAGCTTAGCCCACACAGAGTAAAGTGTGACAACTCATTTTATGAGGTTGGGTGGTCGACTCATATTTTCAAATTTGTAATCCTAGTCTGAGAGTTTTATAGTTCAATCTTTGTTAGATGCTTTAATTAGTCCTCGCATTATTTTCTATGTCTACAAAGTGACTGTTGGTGTGCATTCCTGCCAAAGCATTCTTCACATACATACTTTTTAGCCAAAGATTTCCCCACCCTATCTGCTATATTTTCTCTTTCGTAGGTCTTGTAAGCACCATGTCTTCTACCAGTGTAGTCACATCCACTGCATGGACAACTATACACCATCCAAGAAAACTGTTTAAATTAATAACTCTTATAATTTGTATAAATCACTATTCTTTTACTTACCAATTTTATCATAAATTTTTATGTTTTTTTCGAAATGTTTTCATTATTGTCGAAATGTTTACATCAAATTATTAAGTTGTAGAGAGTAGAAGAAGTGAATATTGTTGGAATAATTATTGTTTGTGGATAAATTTATTATTTCATATTTAATTTAATTAATTATAAATTATGAAAACAATTAAACTTTATTAATTACAATGCATTATCTAACTCAGATTCCCCGAGGGTTCTAACTTTAAAAACCAGTATACTTATTTTTAGTCTCATAAATTTCAAGCTTTCTAAAAATTCCATCCATCAGGTATAGCGCATTTGCAGGAAGCTATATAACTTTACGAGTAAGGAAAAATTTACTCTGAACATCAACCCTCGTTTATGGATGAACTGCATTCTTTGTTAACATTTAAAAGATAGAAGAGGTAAAAGTTGTAGAATGAGCATATTGAATTCTTAACTAGCTTGAAACAACTTAAGCAGTAAGAAGGGTTTTTGTTGCAAAAGTGATGTTAGATTTTCACATGAAGTATCCCTATATAAAAATTTCACCTTCATTACTGTGCAAGCTGTATAAATAAATGAAAATTAAAGGCAAATCAATTATCACAAAGAAAACCCAAACAGACCGATAACATATGAACTTTGGATAGTATGTATATGAAATATAGAATTAAATTTTACACCTTTAAAAAGACAATTACTCTATACTATTTGTGGACGAGAAATTTTTATCTTTCAACACCCACGCAAAACTTTAATACTGTAGTCTTGGGGGAGATTATTGAGCAAGGTAACTGAAGCAGTTTTAGCTTTGCATATGCATTAGTTGCAGCAATATCTGAATAGGAGGGTCTAGAATACTACAAAATATACAAGAAATCTGTGAATATTGATAAGATTATAGAGTTCAGCACTGAGCTCAAGGGGAAACTGGGCTGAGAAAATATGTATAGTTTGTGATAATCTTTGAGTCTACCATAGTAATAATGTGAAGCATGCTTTTTATGATTTATAGATACCATAAGTATTTTGCCTTCCTTATTCCTGTAAAACAAACCCTATTGAGAATTAATTTAGTCTATTAAAAAATCAAAATAAGAAGTTGAAACTAAACTATACAGACAAAGAAGAGTTTTAGATGCCGTTGCTTTGATTAAAGAAAGTATAAAAGGTTTAGATTAGAAGACGGTTGGAGACATAAGTAGGAAAGGTTTGATTAGAGTTTAACATTGAGATTTAAATTTGTTAAGTGATTTAAGCTTAAAATGTTAAAATGAAATTTTTAGATGGAGTCTCATTTCCTATTAATAACCCTAATTAATTTGTATATTTTATTAACTATCTTGAAGGCCACCAAGCTGTTATGTCCCGGGCATCCCAGTTTTAAATCCTGAGAAGCTCACTGCCAAGTCTCTCTTTGCTTTTGGCTTTCGGGAACATGCTTTCGAGTTCTCTGTTTTGAGTAGGTGTAATGTCTTGTCCGGCTTCTCTGTGATGAAAATTGTGTGAACATCATTAAAATATATTTTACTAGAGATATATGGAAGCTTAGTCAGGTTATCGTACCAAGCTTTCGTTATCTGTATAAAGTCCTTCTTGTCTTCATCTCGACCTGGATCGTTTCGGATGGCTAATGCATGCTAAACTAAAGTTTGTAAATACTCTGGCTTGATGGTATTGTAGGAATACATTTGATTTGGGAAAATTATTAACAATTAATTAATTAAAATTTAAATTCGTTGCAGTTAACTTTCTTGAACCTAGACAATATGGTACTTGTTCGATAGAGAATTCAAATCAGCTGGACTTTACTATTGGCGGTACCCCTCAATCGCATTCCTGAAGCGAGATAATTTGACTTTAATTTTGGGTGATTTGTTTAGTTGAATTTAATGCCAAAATTAAAGTCAAATTATCTCGCTTTAGGAATGTGATAGACGGGTACCGCCACTAGTAAAGTCCAGCTGATTTGAATTCTCTATCGAACAAGTACCATATTGTCTAGGTTTCCAGAAAGTTAACTGCCACGAATTTAAATTATAAATAATTAATTTATTGATAATTTTCCCAAATCAAATGTATTCCTATAATATTTAAAATGTTGAAAAAATTATTTCCTGTCAATTTGCTTTTTTTTATCACCAATGTCTGGGAGGTATTTCTTTTTATCAGGCTAGAGTTTTATTTCACTCAGTAAGTTGATGACTGAGAGCTCCTCATACTTCGACTCAATTATCATCTTTACATCATAATTTTAGGGGGAGCTTTTCCTCTTGCAACACTTGCCTTATGAAGTCTTTGTTGATAATTTCAATAGGTGGCATGTACAAATTTAAAAAAAAGGCCTCAAAATTTTATAGCTAACTTACACATCCCTGTGAGCTATTTATAAATATCAATCTTCGATCTGAACCTACCGATCAGTTCTCCTTAGGAAATTCTCATAAAGTCTTGTTCGAGTTTATCATCCATAAACTCATTGAGTGTACGTTTCTTATTTTAAGTTTGGCTCATTTGAATTCCATGTGTTCTGTTTCGATTTTGCAGATTTGTGATTAAATAACTATACGGTTTATTTATTAATTAATAGAATTTGTCTTAAGCCTATTAAGAATTCTTAATATACAGAGAAAATCACAAAATTTATGAAATAGGTGTGATCTTCACAGGAATATCAAATAATCACAAGTTTGATATTTCATGGTTCTGCTAAGTAAAACCCAATCTAAACTCTTATTTGTCTAAATGCTTATATAAATGTTGTAATCTTTTCATACAAAAAATAACATACATTTAAGAAAAAGTGGATGACAGCTTGTGATTCTTTTTATACTATAGAAGAGGCTAATTGTGATTAAAATTGTTAATATATTTATTAAGACCACATTTTGATTATTATTTAAGAATTTAAATCAGCTTAGAGATTCAATCACTATAATATATTTAAAATTATAATTTAATTTTAAATTATAAATAATCAAAACATACTCAGGATAGAAAAGCGAAAATGAAGACTTCTCAGAATAGTATTAAAGTCATTTTGGGCTGCTGCTATCCTAAGGCTCCGATGATTAGGATTGCTCTTGGTCAATTTCGCAAAGCTAGATAGTTATGCGTAAACGGTTTTTAAAATTATCTTCAAAGGTAAAAAAGACTTGCAAGAAGGTTACTGAACTCCACATGCAGAGCATCTCACAAGCAAATCAGAACTTCAGTTTAACATTTAAAGAGGTTAAAGATAAATTATTATTTAATCAAGATCCTCTGAATGATCTAAGCAAGGAAGTTATTTAATAGACTAGAAGAAAATAGAGATAAAGAATAAAAACGCAAATAGGGGCACAAATCTAAAATCAGTCTCAGCATATGTAAACCTCATCTCAAATTAATAAAAAATCCTTGAGACCCTCATCTGTGCAGGGCAAGGAAGTTAGCTCAAACAAAGAGGTTGATGAAAGCGATGGAAATAACAGTTTTATCAAACAACTGGCCTTTAGCATTTTGTTCGCATATGACTCTTCCCCAATTCATATTAAGAACCAGCTCTTTCAGAACTTTACGAAAGAATTGCTAAATCACAAAAATCTTCTTGCTCTAGCGATTCACCATCAAGCTAGTAAGCTTTATATGAAGTTTTCGATTTATTACTTCAGCATAAGCATTTCGACATTCATAATATATAATTGGAAGTTGATAAATTAAAATTAGTAATAATAAATCAAAATGGAAAACTCTTTAATCGAAGATGAAACAGGACTACATTCATAATAATTTTTTTTATATAATATTTAAATATCTGAATTTATTATAATACTCTTTCAGCAATACTTCGAGACTTGTTTGGTATTTGAAGAAGGCTTTAGAAAAGAGCAAAAAAAGAAAAAAAAGAAAAGTTGATTCATGAAGATGGAGATATCTATGAGGGTGGGTAGAAAGGTGACAAAGCTGTTCTTTTTATTCCATTTCTTTTTTAGTTAATCCTAATACTTCATTAAATTATTAATTTTATTTTCAAAATAAAGTTTTCCTCTTATTATTCATAATTGTGTAAGCATTTCGACAATTACTACCATAAGTAGTGATTATCATGAACATAAATCTTGCCAAGATGTAAGTGGAGTAAAAGCATGAAGGTTGGATGCTTCTGAAATTATTAGTACCTTACCTTGACATTTGTGATGATTTTGACTTTATTGATCCAGGAGATTTCATTTATTAAGAGCATAATTATTGAACTATCAGATAACTCATTGCCAGGCTATTATGGGTTGATTAGACTCAGAATGTTAATAAAACCAAACTTGAAAGCGGGACTAAAATGGAACGAGCAAGAGGTGAATTTCCCAGCTCAAGCGTTGGCATCCATTGGCTTTGCTTAGTAAGAAGCTTCAATAACTTGTGAAAACCCAGAAAATTTATTTGGCAGTAAACATAGTCGGAATTACTGACTATTTAAAATGAGGAGCGCATGTTGGCTTTTTGAATTTTAAGAAAAATAGAGGTTCATCAGGATGAAGGTTAGCATCTGAATAAATTGCTCTCTTTACTTAGCTAATGATAGGTCATCTCTAAACTTCTGTTCGAGAAAGAATAGATTTCTCTAAACTTACACAGCCTTATTCTGGTAATAGAAAGCTCAAGTATCCTCTCTCTAATATTTAGGCTCTCAAGTCAATCGAATCCGAGTGGATAAAAACAGCAATTAAGGCAAAGAAAAGAGAGCTGGTCATCACAGATTCGAGACTGCGTTGACCATGAGGAGTTTATCACTTTGTCTAAGATTTTTTTTGAGAAAGGTTTATCAGCATTCGCAATATCAAGCTATAATTGAAAGTTAGGTAATAAGTGCTAAATGAAGACTGCTCAATAATTGATATGCCTAATGGATCAGGAAAGACTTGGATTCAGACTCTTGTTGCTTACTACTATGCCTTGAAAAGTTTGAAAACAACAATTTTTGAACCAAATGAAATTTTGTAAATTTAAACCGATGAAAACCTTGGGTCCATCTATGAGAATATTAAGGTAGTGGACATTGCTACTTATTATAAACACCTGTACAAGGACGACATAATAATTTTAAACGAGTTTGATTCTATTAAAGACTAAGCCTCATTCTTTTCATTGGGCAATACTATAACTGGGCTCTGGATCCTCTAAAATAAGAAGGTTTTTGCATTTTCAGCAACATACACGAAACATCACAAAGTTTTCATTGATGAGACGATAAAGAAAGCAAAGGTTTTGAGCATCTAGCAGAGCTACTCTTTTCAAAAGAGAATTAGGAGTCGCATGTCTACTCAGTTATTCTAACTAAGGATAAAGACGACATTCAATAGACAATATTAAGAGAAATTGACTAACGCTTCGACAATGAGCCCATAATTGTCATTATAAATTCCAGTGAGTATGAGGACTATAGAGTTAAACAGTCATATTGAAGTAAGTATGAGCTTTAGTTATCCATTAATTAGCAATGCATACAATAGATTAGAGAATAATAAATAGTTACTCTGATAATGAAGAAGGAAAACAGTGTTAGCTGTGAGTAAAAGTTTAATAAAGACGCCTCTGCTATGGTAGCGTGCTCAGTTGATTCTGAGAGAAGGTTGTGGCAGTTGCTGGGCAGAGGCAACAGAAGTCAAGGAGTATCAAGAGGATTATATATCTTTAAGACTATGATAGCGAAGCTCATTTTTGGCAGCATCTGAAGTTATTTGATAACCAAAAGATGAGGAGGCTTCACGAAGTGTTGAAACTATTATCGAAGAAGTGAAGTAATTAGAGGCTAAACGACTTTATTGAGGACGTATAGCAGAGCGGTGACCCTATAGCATCCTTGAAGGATTTTAAAAACATAGTTGGATACAAATTTTACTAACAGATCACTAAGAAACTTGAAATGTGAATTGCTCACAGTTAATATTGATAAAATAGATAAAAATAGGAAATTTAAAAAATGAAGATTAATCAAGGAATTTAAAGAATTATTAACTGCCAATAATTAGATTGTATCATAAATTAAATTTGTGAGCAACTAAGCTGGATTATGACTATCTTTTTAAACAGCATAATTGCTCAGTAGTTAATTATTATAATAATTTCAATATTAAAAGATAGATTAATTGATTAAATCTTTTGAGCAAATAAGTAACTGATCAAACGCATAATTATCTGCTTATCTGATTAGAAACATAAAAATTAGTAGCTAAGTAAATTAGCAAAGTGAGAAGAATATGTTTATTAGCTTAATTTATTAATTAGATATAAAAAGCAATTGGTGTTCAGTATATTGATATAGATGAAGCCTCCGTGACTCCTCCTCGCCCTGTCGTCTTGATCATCTTACTCGTCCTCCTCGTAATCGGTATCCGTGCTTGAGGCATCTGCCTTGTCACACTCTACGTATATCTTGTATAGATATCTTGCAAAATCCACTCAGCTGAAAGGGAAAGCGCGCTCTCTCCCATCTGGCTGCATCTTTGGTTTGCAAACTGTGGTTCTTTCCATACATGCATCATCTTCAGCTTGGCTCATGTCGTCGAAAGGAAGATCGTTGATCGTGGTCACCACTAAAGCATCCTTGAGGGCCATTAGAGTTTCCAGAGGTATTTGAGACCAAGAAACCATAACCTCCTTCATTTGCTTAAACATTTAGTTTATTTAATTAATAATATCTAATTAATAAATTAAGCTAATAAACAATTTCTAAACACTTTGCTCAGAAGTTTATTTGATCAAAAGATTTAATTAATTAACCATACTTTTAATATTGAAATTATTATCATAATCAATTAAGCTGTTTAAACAGATAGTCATAATGCTGCTTAGTTGCTCACAAATATAATTTATGATAAAATCTAATTACTGGCAGTTAATATTTCTTTTAATTCATTGATTAATCTTTATTTTTAAAATTTCCTATTTTTATCTATTATATCAATAGTAAATTAAGATTGTGTATGTTGTATGTTACAGATGTGATATATAAATTAATCGATATCATTAATTCTTCAATAATATTTAAATTTACTGAATGTAATCGTTTTAGAATTTTATTATGTTTTTAGAGTGTGGCTCTTCTATCAGCTTAATGGTAGTTCTATCTTCCTCTTTCTTTGCTCTGTTTTTCAGTAACATCATCATCAGCTTGTCTTTCCAGACGGAGTCTTAAGTATTCTGGAGATCCTCCATTAAATCAGCTTCTGGTTATTTGCTCTGTCATCGTGAAATCTTTATATGCTCCAGCAATTTAATCAAGTATATATGAAGCTCTTATTTTCTTTAAATCCACTCCGGTAGTTACCCGTTTTAGTAACTGAATTCTTTTTCTAGTGCTTGTTAAACAATCACTGTCTCTATAATCTTGTTAAGGTGGGAGTTGGCTATTATAATTTATAATCAGAAATCTTTAAATTTATAATTAATCTATTAAACTAAAAAAATACTAATGCCAATTAAACTTTTCAAAAATGGAAACATGATTAAAAGCAGTTTCATCTTCTTCTTCCTCGTCATCTTCATCTTCATCTTCATCCTCATCCTAGTCACTCCCCTGTCCCCTCCAAGAGAAGCCTTGCGAAGCTTCAGTCTGCTGATACCCCAGGTCCTACCAAGTAGGACCGCTAAAAAAAAAACTTTTAATATATCTTTTTTGAAACTTACATTTTATGTGAGTGCTGTTGGTCCATCTGCTTCTGATTAGTTAGAATACCTTTCAATATATTAAGTTTTTGATTAAATTAAATAATTTCCTATTATAAATCATAATTATAGATCTTGTGTTTTCACTCTGGGTAATGTTCCCACATTCTTGCTAAGGAGCACCAACCTAACCTCTTTAATGTATTCTGGGATTTTTACCGGCTTCAACCAGTTTAGTATCTTTTCACATACTGATTTAAGAATAGTTTTTGACTTCACTAGAATTTTCCTACCAAACTCGTCTGGGCCTATAGCTCTATTGAAGTTACATTCCTTGATGCTTCTTTCCACGTCGTTTATAATGCTGTACTGTTCAAGGTCTACTTAGTTTGTCATCAAAGAATCTCATACTTATTGGTTCTCCCAGTTCTTCTATCTCTCATCTGAGTATAGCTTGTTGTAAATTTTTATGATTTCTCCTACTACCTCCTCCCTAGATTTATTTTTTCTCCATTTATTAGTAGGCTTTTGATAGGTTCCGCTTGTTTTTTACTCTTGATTAGCCTCTTCACATAGTAGGAAAATCATTTTAAATTATTTCTTTCCATGTCTCGAATTGCATCAATCCATTATACTTTACTTTCCTCAAATTGGTTGTAAAATACGATCTTATTGTTCCTAATTGCCAAATCTGGGGGGGTTAGTTATACCAGTGTTTAGTCTTGCTGTGTCTTTCTAGTTTTTCTTCAAAACATTTTGTAATAGGATTGTCCAAATCTTTTTATGTTAGTCTCTTTACCTCTTAGATGAATGACTTCCTGCATGATTTTATAATATCTGATATTCTATAACCCTTTTCTTTATCTTTTAGCTTGAAGTCCATTTATTGGTATTTTATTATCAGCCTTGCTTAAATAGACTTATGGTCTGTTAATCTTAGCTAGTTCTTTTCCCAGCAAATCGTTTCCACATATGAGAAATTAAGTCTGGTTGATTTCCTTTTGTGTGAGTTTCCACTCCTTATGGAATCGACTCTTTCAACCTGTCTTTTTCAGGTCTTCTGCTTAGCTCCTTTATCTGAAATTTAAAGTCTCTCATCACTATAATTCTTTAGTTTTTGCTTTATAGTTTCAACGATTTTATCATTAAAGATCAGGAAAAATAAAGTTTTTGTCTTCTACAACAACCTCGAGTCAACCTCCTGCCCTCTAATTGCAGCTGGCTCAGGAAGCTTAAAGTCCAAATGGAACTAACTCTAACTCCTCTTGAAAAAATATGGTGCCAAAAGTGACTCATTATTCAAATAATGAACAAAAAGCATTTAAAAAAGCAATATAGAATAATGTTCCAAAGCCAGACAGAAATAAGCTAGATCCTTTTCCAATTATTGTTATTCATGCTCTCCAAAAATTTATGTTTTTCACTATAGATTAACCTGAAAAGAAAGGGAAAAAATTTTTTTAACCTGATCTTTAATGATTAGCCTGTTCTAAAGTTCCTTGACTTCCTCATTCCAATATAAGGGTATTCATACTATAAATATGTGCAGCGGGAATTCCTCCATATCTAAAATGTTAGCCACAAATTATCTCAAACTTTTGATCGTTTTTATTTGAAATTTATCACAATTTATTGCTAGAATGGCGCCATTCCGGCTAACTGAGTTTGCTTTATATTTATATTGTTTTGCCTATTATCCTTTGCAGTCTAGTTTCTACTAGTCCAATAAATTCTGGTCTTTTCATTTCAAATATTTCTCTCATCATCTGGTCCTATTTCAACTTATAATTAAGTTCTAATACATTCTGGATGCAGATACTTAGTTCAAAGGTTTTGTAGAGAATTTGTCTTTTGTTGCTGATTTTAATGTCGTAAACTTACTTCATTTTTTTCTCATTCTTTCCAACCCAACCCTCAACTTCTCTCTCTAGTTGGTAGAATTAGAGGTGACGACCATTATCTAGTGGTACACTAAATTTCTCTAAGTTTCTTATGCTAAAATCGCTAACAGTTTTTTGGGAATATTATTAACTTGTTTTGTTGGCTCTTCTTCGAGTAATCAAAGTAACCTCTCAGTGATTTCTGATTCTCATTTTTGTTTTCATTTTTTCATCGGCCAACTGATAGCTTTCTTCTTGACTGTTTAATATCGCTCATACCTGCCCGCCTATTTTTTTAATTTATTTAATTTTTTTCAAAATAATTAAACATAAAAGTAGAAATATAAAAATAAAATGAAATCTTAGCGACCATTAGGTGGTTGTTGCCTAGGTTCATGAATATAATTAATCTATTGCTAACTTTAATGAAAATGTGAAAATATTATTAATGAAGTCATATTAATCGCAGAATAAATACGAGTAACTTCTCTCACTGTCTAGTATCAATTAATATTTTTATATTTTGTTATGTTGATGACAACTAAATATATAGCTTTTTTCCTTTTTATTGTTAATACAAATTGCAACCGCTTAATTTACTTTATTAATTTATTTTTTTAGCTTCTGGTGTTCTCAATTTCATTTCGATAACTAATTAATTAATTAAATTGTATAATTAAATGTGCTTATTTAACTATTTATCAGATTAGTCTTTTCTTTAAACAACTATTACAACAAACATCACACTACTGGAAATCTGTTTATAGTTGATTTTAGTTTTGTATATTCCTCTCATTATCAAGAATTACTAATATTTAAACTGCCTCTTATAATCATTGTTTCTGAATTTATGTTTTTATGCTAGCGATAATTTAGGAGCTCTGAAAGTTATTTAAGTAAAATGTAAAAATTACAAAGGCTCTACTGATGAAATTCAGTCAAAGTTATTTATATCACTATCAGCTTGTTTATTTGATTTGTCTTTTTTTTTTGCTCGTTATATTTACAAAATAAAAATTAATTTAAACTACTTTAATCTTATTTCTAATGTATATTAAATACTTCGATTTGAATTTATGAGAATCGCTAAGATTAAAAAGATTGAAATTAAGTTAAAATATTAATTTTAGTCAAGAAGGTATACGAAAACTAGTCCAAGACAGCTGATAGCTGTATCTTAAACTAGATTCGCTAACTGTGTCTACTCAAGTGAATGATCTTATTCCTCAGCAACTCTAATAAAGTAAGTTCGAAAATATTCTTATTTAGTATGCACATTATTGTTTTAATTTTATTTGTATAAGAATTAACAAATAAAATTTCATAGGATGTCAATTTTATTGATATTGTAGCTTGCAATGAGATCGTTAAAGATTTACCAGGATTAAATGTTAAACGAAATATCTATTAATTATAAATTATTCTTGTTAACAACCTAAATTTGCTTGATTAATTTGAAACTAACTTTGAATAAGTTGCTTAGCTATATTTTAAGTAATTATTAAGAAATAAGTGTATTGGTTATAGCATTTAAAATTTATCAAATATAAATAAATTATAAAATTCCAATTATAATTATATATAAATTCTAAAGTAATGAAAAAAATGAGAATATAATAATTATGTTTTAAATTAAACCATTAATTAAAAAGTTGGAAAATTAAAAATAACTTAAGACTCCCATAAAAAATGAATTGTATAAATAAATAAATAAAAATTTCAAGATAAAAATAGGAATTTATTTTGTAATTGTATATTAAATTAAATATAATTATAAATATTAATTTAAATATTAAATTAGATAGAAACTTGCTCTGGGTTTGTAATATAATGAATCCTTACCAGGTCTATCTAGAGCTCTCTCCACAACCTAGTCCCTAAGGAATAGGAAAGGGAACACTGTTGGGCAACCGACAGTGAATCTTCAGATGAACATATGATCATCGAAGACAGCTAAAGACTATTTTTATATAGTAAAAAACAAACCGAGTCCGACCAAGACTCATCTTTGGATATGGATGATAGGTACTACTAAATACTAACCAAACAAAACACGCATACCCTAAACCAAACTCTTGAATGGTGCTAAAGGATAACACAACCTCACCACAACAAACTTAAAACAAAAAATCCTAATAGAAGACTACTAGGTCGAAGACTAACATAGAGATTTAAGCGCTTTTGCACAAAACTTCTTGGCTAAAACAACCAAACAGAACTTCAACCATCCCACAGAAGACGATTGGATCTCTGATGACGATGGAGATGAAGACTAAGACGAGTATGAAGCCTACTTATCTTTAGAGAGAGAACAACTCATAAACGAGAAAAGATACTATAGAAACCTCAAGCTGTCCCAAAAGAAAGATTCTTCAAAACACATCACCCGGAGACCCCTATACCAAAACCCCACAGTAGTCACTAGAGAGAGAACCCAACTTAAAGGTAACACTCAAAACCCCAAAACCCCTTAATGAGGTTTATAAGTGCTTTGATTTGTAGGGTATAGTTGGGGTCTTATTGGGGTTAGTAGAGAAATTAGGTCTATTTACAAAATGAGAAATAGAAATTAGCGAAATTTAGGCTCGATTTATGATGAGAAATATTTAGATTTACTGCTTCAGCTTAGGTATGGTACGAGTATTAATATAGATTAAGTCAAACCAGTATTGAATTATGCAGCTATTGCAAGGCTCTTACACAAGAGTGCCTCTACTGTTAGATATCACTGCATGTTAGCTGTTTAGCCTTTTAATTCTGGTCCTTGAAAGCATCCTGCTAGAAAATAAAAGTTCTCACAGCATCATATTGAATACCTCTGTGACTCTAAGACTTTAAAGTATTGGGCACCTTTCCTCTAGACTAGCGAGCTGTCATGTTTCATCGCAAGTTTCCAGACATGCGTATCTCTCCTTAGACTATAGCCAATATTTATAGACGAAACGGTATTACTTTCAGGACTGTCAACAGAGTAAAGAGAGTGATTGATTTTACAGTGCCATTTTATAGTAATAATTTAAACTATATATATGATTAAATGCAGAGACTATTGATAATAACATCAAGTTCATACACGCAGATGAAGCTGTGTATACGTTCAACACTTTTATTAATAAGTCATTGTACAAGAAGTATGGTAACATAGAAGTTTATGACTAAAAAGTAAAGGTAGTCACCCATGCAATTTTAGCTGGCATAAGTGAAGATTCAGGCTTAGAGAGTTATGTGATTCACCCTCGCTCTATTAAGCGAGAGTAGTATATAGAGTTCCTACATAAGCTCAGAGAAAAGTATAGCAACCAAGAGATCATCTTGTTTGTTGATAACCTATCAGTTCATAAGACTAAGGAGTATAAGAAAGCTTATGAAGAGTTAAACATAACTCCTGTATACAACGTTCCTTACAGCCCTTAATTTAATGGATAGAATTCTACTGGAGTTAAATAAAGACTCACTACAAGAAGCTTCTGCTGT
>ARYC01009714.1:0-14271 GCA_000711775.1 Oxytricha trifallax | reverse complement strand
CCAAAGTAGCTACCTCTTATTCTTACAAATGTTTGCAAAGGCATAGAAGAGCTGCACACTTTAGGGTATGTTCATAGAGACTTGAAGCCCGAGAATATTATGCTTGACTTTTAACCTCTCACAATAGTAAAAATTGATTTCAATAGATCATAAAGAGTTGAAGCTTCAGGACTTGGCAACGTTTATGGTACTCCTGGATACTTTCCAGAAAGGGAGGACTGGAGAGATGGTGATATTAAGTGGGATGTATGGGCTCTAGCAGCAATTATTGCTGAATGCGATATGCAAAGAAATGATTACTATAGCTGTAAGAGAGAGAAAGATTCAAAGCAGAGAATACAGCAATATCTAGACTAGAATAAGATAAAAGGTAAAATGAAAGATATGGCTGAGCAGATTATCTTAAGACCAAACCACATAGCAGAGCAAACAATAGACTAAATGATCAATTGGATAGGAGATATCAAATTTAGAAAATTAGCACATGATGCCAAGGTATAGTTTGAGTGAATTGTAAAAATAAAACTCCTCTAATACACACTACTATACATTACATTTAAACATTAAATCCCTACATAAACCCTATTAAAACCCTAATAAAGTATGCACTAATAGTCTACTTTTATCAATCAAAAACTCAATCAAACTACTGAAAGGGTTTTGGGGTTTTGATTGTTGTTACTGCTTCCTTGCCTTTCTTCTTTGCTGCTCCTGCACCTCTTTGATTTTGTTGTGGCTTTATTTAAAATTGTTTCAAATACATTAAGAAAGTTTCAAGGACTACGATTATTGAAAATAAAACATGCTAAAACTAAATATGCTTTTTGTCAGTTGCTGCAGCTTCTTTCTTTTCTTCTTAAGGTTTAGCTTGTTCAACGAGAGCAGCCTTAGCTTTCAATTCCACTTCAATGTCTTTATTCTTTGAGAAAGCTGACCACAACTCAGATTGATAAGCATTTAAGAGTGTTTGTCTAGAAATTAAATCGAAAGTTCTAGCTAGATCTTGATCTTATGAAGATTTAGATTCTTCCTGTTGCATTAATTAGTCACCACCCTTTTGTTTTAGCATGAGGTTAGTTCTAGTTTGTGAAAGATAGACTAACTACTCTGTTAAGTAAGCCAAAGGTGATACTTATTGGGCAAGGATTGTTATCTGTTCTGGTTAATAAATTTTAGATAGGTGCTTTTCATTGCAAATAATAAAAAAACAGTGTATTAAATCCTACCTAATTCAATTTTGGCGTTCAATTGAAATCAACCACATATTTTTTTATATCTGAAAGAATTGTAATTAAAAGCAATTAAGGTTATAATCAATCCATTTGTACTCTATCTATAGATATAACCACTTTATAAATAAAGTTAAAAACCCTATTTACTTTAATAATTCTGGTTATTGATCTTTTGCAATTTGAATTAATTCCTTATACTTTTATTTTTTTAATTTTAATAGTATCATATATAAAACTTCTTCTCTTGGAAGAGAGAACCATAGTCTGAATTAATTTCATTGGCTAATCCCTACCCAAGTTGAATCAGTCTTTCGTGAAGTGAACCGTGCAATTAGAAGACTTTACTTATAATTTATACTCTAATAGTTTGATTGTGTATATTCTCAGGTAAATAAAACATAATTATAAGTTAAGTGCCTTGTCAGGTTGATTAGCAGTTCCAACCAACTTGGACTTATCAATCAGAGAAAGAATGGAATTCTTGAAGTTATTAACTCCTTAAGTTTGCTTACCAACGGTAAGAGCGTACTCTGTCAGGTAGTCTTAGTGCACATTCAAAGTCTCAAGTGAATAAGCAAGAGAAGTATCGATTAATCTTATGTTTTATTGCAGTTTATACACTTCCAAAGCAAAAAGAGCTTAATAAAGTAAAATTATAATCATTTATCAGTATTTAGCATATTTTTGTCAAAATTAATTTAGCTTGATAGATGTGTGGCTTTGCGTGTAAAATAAAAAGTTCCTTTTCACTGAAAAAGATATTTTGATCTCTAGAATGCTCAAATAATGCCTAGAAAAAATTCTTTCCTTCTTCTCCCTATATTTATCACAATAAATATCTATCTTCTCATAATTTCATCATATTTAGACTTTAATCTGATATATAAACCTTAACTTACCAAGAAGTTTCTATTTTCGTTCAGAATAGTGACGAAATAGTTTATTGTCTGCTTGGAAACATTCTTCTTTAACTTAATGAGTTGAACTAATTTGACAAGTAAGATTGCGCGAACATGATCATGATTCAAAGAGAAACCTGGCAATAATTCTGGAACTGCTTATATCTCTTTGTTTTGTAAGAAAAACTATTTCTTTTACAAATTTTATAATATTACTATAATTTAAGTAAAATGTTTTGAGGTGCTTGGGGTGGTTGTGGATTGAACTCACATGAAATGACATTATCAACCACGACTTCGTTTTGAGTGGGGAGATAAGCAACATTGAAAAGCTCTTCAAGATTTAGGGTTTTGTGTCCTACTACGATTTTCATTTTATGATATTGAAGGTGTATAATAAATAATAGATTATTAACAGATGTTATTGCCCAATTATATAACATGTTCTAATGTATAACATATTATTTTTATTCTAGCAATATTTGATATTATAATCATTACATCACTTATATAAAAATCATCCAATTATATTTCACTTATTTAAAATAAAACTAAGTAGGTTCACCTTCCTTCTTCATAATAAATATTCAATCATTGTTGATGACTCACATGCCATCCATGATCTCATTGGGTTTATTATCCATCCAAAACATTTCCTTTTATTCCAATGACTCCAAATCCTGTATCAAACTATACACAGTCATCTCATCCTCTCCCATCGCATGTTCCTTCTTGATCTCATTGACTGCTTTGAGTGAAATATAAGGCAAATTTTTAAGTTTAGCCATGTTGTTTTACTATTCATCAAGTTTGTCTTCAAGCAGTGTGGTCTCGGTGGAGGAGTAAAGTTTCTTCGCATCAGGTGAGGTTGTTGGCTTCTATCTCCATAGTTTTTGGAATTCTTGAGATTAGTGCTCTGTTGAGAGGTCTAAGTTACGAGGAAGAGAGAGTTCTTGCCAGTTCAACTCTGATTAGGTTTCAGACTATAAATATATATTTAAGCAATAATACTACTTACATTTAGTTGAATGAATTGGAAAATGTGCTTGAAAATCTCTATCTAAGACATTATTCCAACTAACTATTTTAAATTTACAATTTAATTATAAATAAATATTCCAACTAGCTTCTTGCTCATGAAATAAATTCTTTTCAAATTGTCTAAGTTATCACTGTGATTGTAAAACTTAAGTATTTGATCTTTGCCACCTCTCATTAGCATTTACTAAATTTATTGATGAACTATTCAATTTAATCACAAATTTACTTTTCAATTTTATTAAAAATAATATAATTATCATTTTAATTCTCTCAATGACATAAATCTTCAATACATCCTCAACTAAAATACAAACTTATTTTTGATATTAATTATTACCGTTTTTCTTGTCAACTTCCTCTACAATTTATTGGAGTAATCTGCCTGTAAATACAAGCATCTACTCACTTAAATCCTCAACTGTGTTTGGTATTTCTGTACTCAATATAAGTAGTTGCTTGAATGTAATTCTGAGTTCAATGGGGAGAATAGATGAATGAAAAATTGGCAAGACTAGCCATTCCTCCAAGAACCTAATGTATTGCAATGGAATCTACAACATATCGTCAAACAGTAGTTGATTTATCTCATTCTGAAGTTGAAGTTGGTTTTAATTCAAGTATACACTGGTGCGTGCTGTGTTCTACTGGGACTACACCTTCAAATTGTTGCCTGAACTTATTCTGTGTGAACTTGGAGCATACCCTCCTTCTGATTCTCTCTTAGTCAAGTCTCCTCCATAAGACAGCTATAAATATATAATATTCTCATTTTTATTATAGAAATTCAGCGATATGTTTTGAGAGTAAATTCTTTAAAATTATAACTTCTAGATTGACTTCTTTCATTATCAATACCAGATGCTGTATTTCTGTTTCTGCGTTTATTAGGGTTTAATAACTTTAATTTACTATGTGATGATTATAGATGTAATAAATAATTCACAAAGCAATGTTAATTAGCTACATAAGCAAATATAAAATATATAATAGTATTGAGGTTTATTTTTATTGCATCAGTCCATGTTCTTGATTTCGCTCTCCTCGTCAATCTTAGATAAAACTGATCTTATCTATGCTGCAAGCTATTCCTCTAACTTTACTTGAGTTATGGGTAATTAAAAAAGGTATTTGAACTTATAATGATAAAATTATAAATTAAACTATCACATAAAAAGTTTCTTCATCTAAGTTGTGTAGTTCACAGAATTTTTGAGCCAGTTCCTTGGCTGAATCTCCTTCATACACTACGATTCTTTCAGTGCTCTCCTCACCAAGATTTATATCTATAAAAAGGAGAGGTTGCTCAGGGGACTTAATTGGTTAGCTAGGTGTTTATGCTGGCTATTGCAGAGTCTTTTAGATTTATTATTACACAAGCTGTTTCTAAAAATCATAAATTACATGAGAATACATAAACTATTTAAGGTGTCTATATCTAACTTCAATTAATATCACTTCTAATTATATATTTCAGCTGTTTCTACTGCTGAATATTTTATTATCTGAGTGACTCATTATCATTCTACTGCGAGTAAGGCTTTGCGGGTGTAATGTCATTACTGCTGTTTGGAATAGGATTAAACATACCTACTGAGCTCTTATTCTGTGAATATCCTAGTCTCTAGTTTTGAAGAGAGCTTTTCTACTGGTGTTAAGCTCTGTAGCTGTTCTGAGCAGCTGAAAACTCTGATTGCTATCTTGAGAGTGAAGTGGCGTTGGTCACTGTTTGAGGTCTTTGCTTTTGAATGATACTGGAACTTGTTGAATTCTTTGAGGTTGATTCATTCAAGATTATATCACTTATAAATAAATTATTAATGGTAAGCTGTTTTAGTAGTTCCCATAAATATATTTTACATTATAACTTTCCAATGGAACTAAAAATAATCGCATTTATAATCATGAATTCATTATATCTTTAAATGTTTTGTATATTAAGACCAATCTTGTTGAAATTATTATAAATCTACTCCATTAATTAAACTGAAAATGTTACAAAATTGAATAAAATATAATAGTAATTAATTTTATATCCTATATTTTGATTTTATTATTGCAATACCTCTTTCAGTATATTTCTTTACTCTTTCTCTCTCTTCTCTTGCCTTCCTGAGTCTTTCGATATAATTAATTATTTTATAGTTTATGCAATATCCTTTTAAACGTACTTGTCTTCAATCAGTGGTTTATCATGTTGTGTAGTAGGTAGTTGCTCAGATTAATTATTTACTTTGTTTCTATTTGGGGCAAATGAACACTCGTCTTTCGCTTTCTCGAATTCTATTTCCTCTGTAGTCTTATCAGTCTTAGGCTTTTATTGCATTCTTTTTGCTAAATTATAGAGATCATTGAATCTATCACCAGAACTGCCGTAATCCCTAGTCCTTGACTTACTTGTATTACTGACGTCTCTTTTAGCGTGAGATATCTGACTTCTATTGTTTGAACTTTCTCTTTGAAGGTTTGGCTTAAAAGTGCATTCTTTTAATGATTCTTTTTCCAATACTTGCTTAGCGTTTTATCTCCACTCGTCTTTATTTCCCTAAGCGGCAAGCCACTCAAAAGTTGAAATCTTCTCTTCATTTATTTATTCAGCAAGTTTTTATCTGTATTAGGATGCTATACCCTCAGTTTTCTTGCTTAGTTAAGGTTTAAAACTATGCTCCTGCTTTTATTAAGTTTTCTTATCTTATTATACTCTCCCAGTATATTGTATTCTGTTTACATTCAATAAGTCAAATTGCTTGTAGATTATTGACAAATCCTCGGGCCTAATGCAATATTATCCCTTCAAATTAAAATAGCCAACTGAATTTTAATCAAGATGCTTAGACTCTTCTTCGGAGGGTACAACATTAATTCTCTTATACTCTGTAATTTTTACTATAGCTATTAGCAAAGTTCTTAAGTCTTCAATTACTATTAAATCTCTTTGGTCGCCTTCTAAGACTCTCCAAATGTCATATAAAAGGACTCTCTCATTTGAATCAGAATTAGCTGCTTACTCAGTGCAAAAGCCCATTAAAACCAGTAATTACTTCATATTCAAGTAATTGATTTCTTTTGGAAGCTCTTCAACTTGAAAAAGCTCAATCAAAGCTTATAAGAATTCTCTCTGAAACTTTTAGACTACTAGCTTTTGAGATTCTTTATTGACTTGTCTTTCTGGTTACTAATAAATTTCTTTTTCTTTCTATTGAAGCTTAGCTTTTCTTCTGAAAGCCTCCTCGTAAAGAGTATCTTGAGTAGGCCTGTCTCTTTGAATTTCGTGAGATTTCTTGTTTATTTAAGGCTTAAAAGAGTAATCTGCTGCGGTATTTTTTGAAGCAGAACTATTAAGTCTGCTGTTAATGTTTGACAGCCTAGTCACACTAGTGTTTTCCTTGTTTTTATTGAGGGCACCTCTAGTTGAATCTAAACCATCTCTCTACTATGAATTGACCCTACTTTATCTTTGTTCAAGCATTTTTCTAGATTTATCATTCACATAAGGCCCTCTAATAGTTTGTGATAACTGTGACTTCACATTTTCCTCGACTCTCTCAGATTATTTCTATTTCTTCAACTCTTCATAACGCTTTTAATCCTACAAAAACTAATCTAAATTTCTATGTTGTGGGGCTTCATTTCTTTTTCTTGTCAAAATTTCTGGCTAGAATTTGCATTCTTCGATTTCTTTCTAATCTTTTTCTTCTTTAAGCAAGTGTATTTTCTATCGCTTCTTCTCCTCAAATTGATTTATTTTGTGTGACAACTCATTGACGTCTAATTTATGCTAATTTTGTAGCCTTACAAGGTCCTCTTAAGGAATTAATAAGTGAGCCCCTTCTTCTTGACCAAGCTTTTGTACTAACTATTTAAAAAAGTTTAACAATTAAGCCTAATTTACCTTTTAATAAGCTCTATTAAAGTCTTTATTAGTCTCAGGATCATCACTGTGATTTATATTTTAAAGAGCTGTCTATGAAATTTAGTTCTCTTGCAAATACTTAGAGTTTGCCTGAATACTTGGTCTTTAATCTATTAAACATTAGCTTAAGTTATAAACTTACCAGATTGTCTTTTCGATAAGCTGCTTGCTCTCTAGCCAAATGAATTGCTACCACCGTTATTTGGAGTTTACTATGATTAATAATTTCTATGATTAGTAGTTTCTTTCAATGTTTAGTTCATTGGTCTCTATTAAGTTTAATTGAATACATTATGATTGTTTTGCATCATGCCTTGAGTAGCATTAAGTTGTAACTTTTTGTCACTATTCTAATTGGATGAGCTTATTCTCTAGTTTTGATTCTGATTGTTGATTTAATGGCTTTGATAATGCTATTGTTATTACTATGGTGTATTTTACTGCTAAGTTTGCTTTTAATTTTTGTTTTTATTAATATGTTCACTAATGACCATCATTTCATCAACATCAACATCGCAGCAATCTGCGTCTGAGATGTCACTTGAGTTTTAATCTCTAAAAGGAGATGATTATTATTAAGTAAAATTTTATGATTACCCTGCAAATCTGGGTGAGCGTGGCTGTTGCTATAACATTTTTAATTAAAACGAATTTTTCAGTTGACTTTTAATTATATTTTATTCCACTCAATTAAATTCAATAATAAAGTACAATCAAATAACAAAGTATTAGTAATTAAGGTAGCAAATTAATATCATCACATATTATCGATCCATTTCCTCACATCCATCTATAATATTTGATTCATAATTGATAAAATTAAAAAACCAATTTTCTAAATATTATATAAGGTAAAAATAATTTTTCTACATGAATTTGACATTTTGAATTTTTAAATAAAAAATTATGCCTAAATAAAAAAGATTTTTAAGAATATTATGTATTACAAGTTTAAAGAATAAATTTTTTATTCACAAAATTATTTATATACATTAATTTATAACTATTTTAAGAAATCATTCTTTTATTTAGGTTGGTATTTCCATATTTTTATTAACAATATAATTGAAGTAGATTATTAGTGCAAAAAGTACACTTGAAGATACAAAAAATATATCAGATGTGAGTAGTACGAATTCGTGATTAAATTTGTCAAGTAGATTCTAAAATGGTTCTCTATTTTCTTTTGGTAGATTCATGCTTAATTGCAAAAGCGTTGATAAATAATAAGTTCCCATAATCTAAGTGTAAATTTTATTAGAAACATTATAAGTCTTACAAAAGCAAAAATAAGTATAGTAGAGTTGTAACTTAACTTAATCGAGTAATCTTTCATGATGTTTTTAAGGGATACCAATAGATTTCTCATAAAACTTTAGATGTTTTAACCAATTTATATTCCAATAAACAAGAGTGTGGAGTATTGAATAATAATGTTCCAGTAAAACTCGTCTTCTTCTCGATAGAAAGAAGTTTGTTACAAGATCATTAAGCGTAAGTTTACTTTTCCTTAAGCTTGCTACTCAATTTAGTAATTTTGATAATACAAGTTCCTCACTCCCTACAAATAATTATTAATATAGACTTAAGTTTTACTTGAATGAATCTTATTAGCCAAAATATCGCAACAATTCTCCCTAAGTGATACCCGGTTTTCCCCATACAAGTTTTTCGATGATTACTTGCTTAAATCCATTTCATATATTCCATTGTTTCGTTAGTGTAAGATTTTTATAGAGTTTCAAGCATCTTGATTTCTCTTCGAATGTCTTCAATCTCGTCAGACATTTGATTTATCTTTTGTTCAATTTTATTATCATCTTCACTTACAGAACTAGAACCAAACCATTTTGTAAAGTAGCCTCTAAAATTAATATTATTTGTCGATAGATATTACCTATTTTAATTTACTGCTTCAGGCTTTCTGGACTTAAGTTAAGAAATTTGAAACATAATTTTCTATTGCTTTTTCTTAAATGAAGCAATTTACTCTAATGTATTATGCATCCTACTAGAGTGATATTCAAATTAATTAGTATCACTCTATTGACTCTAGTCATCGATATTAAGACCCTCATTTTAATAATTGTATTGTTAATTATCTAAGTTCTCTATAAAGTACACATAGAGAGAATTAGTACACACAAAACCTTGCATAAATGCGTTAAGTATTATGCCAATTAATGTTAGAAATTCGAGTTAGATGCTCATTGAAGACATTATGTCTTTTAACTTTTATACAAAAGATTCTGCTGCATCTTCAGGTATCTCAACATAGTTAAAGAATAGGAAATATGATATAGCGAAGAGCCCTAAACATAAGCACACACTAAAGACATTAAATTCATGAGTAAGTTTATAGGTATAAATGTTATAAAACTTACCACAATAATACCACTGCCTTGTTCTTAAATTTCTTTGCTTTTGGTTAAGTCAAAAGGTTCCTAACAAAAGCTAAGGGTATTACATAGAGCAACATAATATGTACTGCTTGAAACAACCATTTCCATAATATCAAAACTTCTCTATAAATTACAAATTTAGAATAATTCAATTGATTTTCTGAGAAGTTTTACTAAGTGTTGTATTTTGTCACTTACTTTTAATCATGAATCTGTAAAATTTCTTGTAAAAACATGACAAGCATAGTAACACATAGGCCAAACATTGTGCAAAATATGTATTTATTCACTACAGATTTTAACTCTTAATCTTGGTACAGATTAAAAGTTAGGAAATATATCGAGAAGCAAAATGCAGCACCAAACCAAAATAAATCTAATACTGCTATATATGCCAATGATTATTAGCTTGACATTGTTAAAATTGTTGGTTATTTATTTTTAAACTTTCTATAATGCTATATTTTATTAAAATAGTCCCTTTAAAAATAATAATCTTTTAAGTTTAATCAAGTTATTAAAGCGCATATACAAATCTTTTAATATAAATATAATAGTAATTATAAATTATGCTGCAAACTAATAAGGAAACCTAAGCAAAAGTGAAAAGATTCTTCACTAATTAAACTAATGCAAAATTAACCTCAAGATATCTTGTTGAAAGAAGTTAAACTTAAAATTATATAATATTTTATGATTCTTTTCTTAATTTATTGATATTTATTTGCTTTCCTCAACCAAGAAAATCCTGCACGTAAACGACACTGAGTTACAATTCTACCCAATGAATTAGTAATTAGAAAGAACAGACACCATATCCTACTCAGAAATACAGTCAATCTAAATAAATAATAGGGATGAGAAGGAATTTACTATTATTACGAAATCTAATGCCTATCACACATTCACTTGTAGAGAGCGAGGTCGTCTTCTCAGTGAAATTTACCTTTACTATGTAACATTTCTTAATATTTTTATTATAAAATTTTTGATTAGATTCCATATTACCAAGCTATTAAGGATGTTGAATCTGATCAGAGTGCATTCTTGAAATTTCAAGAGAAAGTTATTCATTAAATGGATATCTATCACGAAGAAGATACTGCCAAAAATGCAACATTCTCAGTCTACAACAGTCTCATTGAAATTACTTACAAAGCTAATCAATTTGGAATGGATGACAAGGACAATTATTTTGGAGGAGGGCAAGGAGTCAGAGCAAGCACAGAGACCAATTTCAGAATGAGTTTCAGGGATGCGGTTGGTGGGAATTCACAACTAGCCAGAATGTAAACATAAAGACCTGACAAGTAGATACCAGAGGAGAATGAAAGCAATGAAAGCACTAACACTATTCTCTTAATTGAAATTGAAGGAATCAGAACTTATGAGACCACTATGTATATCATCAAACATGTAAGTAGTAATATTTCTTAATAACTTGCTATAATAGAATACTGAGATTCTGAAGTTTATCTTTGGAACAGTTGACAAGGTTAATAAGGCAGTGCAATCTATACTTATGAGTGCTGATGCTTACATAAATTATCAAATCATTCACCACAAAGAAGATGATTAACTAAATATAACGGCAAATACAAAAAAGAGAGACTCACTTACCATGATTTAATACTTATTAATATTCATAATTAGTCAATCTATTGTTTTTGCCTATATTCATTTAATAAGTATATTAATGAAGTTAGAGCAAGATTAACCACCATTCAATGAAATGAAATTTTATGAGGACTTTTACACCCCAGAAAAACTAAAAGATCCAATATACAAATCAGAGGGTCTTTTATACTTAGACAACAATCTACCTCCCCTCTATGTGATGTTTGAATTGAATGAAGAGCAGTTTATAGTCATTGAAGCTGATAACAAAAAGATAAGGACTGTTGGGTACTTAAGAGAGATCAAGTTCATTGTAGTAAATGAAGATCAACTAAATAGAATTTTATTGATTAATGTTTAAGAAAATATTAAATAGATAAGGCGAGCTTACGCTTTGCTTTATTAAGAAGAATGGATTTATTCAAGAAATCGCACTGAAATCCTAAAATATCGAGGAACTTATTTGTGCTTTAATCTCTCTTAGATAGCTACTGAACTCAAATACATAAAGAATATTCATTATTAATGATTGAAATAAATATTTTGATTGTAAGTTTACAGTCTGTAGTTATAAATGCACCAACCTGATCTAAGTCAAAAGATATAAGGTCTAATTTAAGATAATGATGCAGAATATGAATCTTCAATATTTAGAAAGCTTTAACTCTAAATCCCCTTAACAAAAAGTATAATACTCAAAAAGAAGCATCAAACTTAATAAAATTGACATAATATAATATTAAAAATTTATATTATTTCATTTATAAGATATTTTAATTTCTTAACAAAGTGAGTTAATAGTCTGTTATGAAAGTAAAATTTATTTGGTGTTAACATTAAATAAGTAATATTTATTATTATTTTAAGGTCTATCAATAATTTATTCTTTATATTTAATAAATTCTCAGGGGGTTTAATAGCAACTAATGAAAGAATCATAATTTAATATTATTTAGTTATTATATTATATGATATTGATTATGTATATTTCTGAATATCAGCAATAGGATCAAGAACAGTTTGATAATGATAAATAAGTTATACTTTTACAGAAGCAAATGAATGAGTTAATCTTGAATACTAACTTTACAAGTATGCCTCGAGTCAGTGTTTAAGCTGTGAAATAGTTCGCTGATTAAATCGAAAGAGATGTTAAAGAGTACTTGGATTACTATTTATTATATCATCATATTATTGTATAATAATCTATTGTACAATTTAATTAATTATAAGATTTTGAGAGAGAATAAGGAGTTGAGGAGATATTTGGGGAATTAGACTCGACAGATTCGTCAGATGAAGGATAGGAAAATTCAAATAATTAAACCGATGAATCTGAGGAGTAATATGAAAACTAAGACTATTCAGATTACAGTGATGAAGATAATTATGGTAGAAGATAAAGAGACCAAGTTAACTTGATTCAAAATGAAAAATAAAGTAAATTACTTCTATAGTCACATATATACTTCTTTTAGAGAACTAGTAGCTTGTTTAATTGACCAGCTAACTTTCAAGGCTTTTGATCATGCTCAAACTTAGTCTGAATTCATCATAATTTTTCAAGGAACTTGTTGAAGATCATGAATTTTCTATAAAAAAAGTAAAGATTTGATGATCATAAATTTCTGATGTAGATTATTGAGCTGTTGAAATCATAGAACCCATATTTGGTATTTATTGCTAGTGATGTTCTTTGCTAAATTACTCATGTATAAATTTAACTAAACAATCTAATATATTATATAGTATTAAAACTTAAATGAGCAGAGATAAGAAACTTAGAATAAAAGATTGCTGTTGAGAAATTCAAATTTAGATATCTTAAAGAAACTCAAAACTCGCTTGCATTAACAATTCAAATATTTATAAATTTTTTTTGAATAATATTTTGAAAGACAAGGAACGATTAGAACATTCAAAACCCCAAAACCCCTTAATGAGGTTTATAAGTGCTTTGATTTGTAGGGAATTTGTTATGGGTTGGGGTTATTAATTAAATGCGAGACAAAAATAGCAAGCTTTTGGGGTCTATTTATGATGAGGATTATATAGATTTAGTTTTTAAACTGCGATTTGGATGTGATATATTCAGTGAGTAAGTCAAACCAGTTCTTAATTATAAGTCAATTGCACTGCTTTTAAAGCGAAGTCTTCAACTGTTCGCTCCGACTGCCTTATAGCAGTATAACTTAAGCAATAATAGGTGAATTCTATGCCTTAGAGGAAGTCAAAGTTTTAATAGAAGCATATTGACTATCTTATTAATGAAAAAATTTGAAGTATTGGGCTCACTTCTCTTTCGACCAACGAGCTACTATGTTTCATCGCCAGTTCTCTGAGTTGAAGATCTCTGCTTAGTCTATAGCTAACATCTATAAACGAAATGGTATCTCTTACAAAGGTGTTAATCGTATCAAGAGAGTAATTGATTTTTTTCTGCCATTTTACAACAACAACTTAAATTATATTTATAATTAAATGCAGAGAGCCTAATAGAATAATATTTAGTTTATTCATGCTGATTAGGCTGTGTTTACATTCAACACTTTCATCTAGAAGTCTTGGTATAAAAGGCAAAGCATAAAAGAATTATATGACTAGAAAGTCAAGGTAAAAACAATGGCAATTCTTGGAGGTATTAGCGAGGATGCTGGTTTAAAAACTTATGTTATTCATCCTCGCTCTAGTAAGACAGAGCAGTATATTAAGTTCTTAGAACAGCTGAGAGAGAAGTACCCTGACTAAGAGATTATACTGTTTGTTGTTAATCTCTCTGTTCATAAGACTAAAGAAACAAGGAAGAGTTATGAACAAATTAGAATAACGCCAGTGTTCAACATACCTTACAGTCCACAGTTTAATGAAATTGAGTTCTATTGGGGTATATTAAAAGGCCATTACAAGAAACTGCTGCTCTACCACTTGATGCATGACCTACCTATCGATACAGTAGACTTTATTAAAAGCTCAGCGAAGAGAGTAGATAATTAATTGGCTTAAAAGTGTGCTAAAGAAGGGAGAGTGAATGTATATAAATAAGTTGTGTAGTTAAGTTAATGAATATATAAGTCACATTTAAAAATCTTAAGAGGGAGCTGGCTTCTCTTTCTTTTCTTCTACTTCTTGCTTCCCTCCTCCTAAGTTTCTTCTCTTGCTGCCAGCTCCAG
>ARYC01009712.1:0-19142 GCA_000711775.1 Oxytricha trifallax | reverse complement strand
ATTTATGGGCCAGTTTAATATGTGAATATATTCATTCGTTTAAATCTAAAACTTATTTATAAACATTCATTCTTCCCTTTCTCGCACAAATTTTTGTCTTATCTACGCTCACTCTCTTACAGCTGCTTTGAATCAAGTCTACTGTATCGATGGGCAAGTCGTGCATAAGATGATACAGCAGAAGCTTCTTGTAGTGAGTCTTTATTTAACTCCAGTAGAATTCTATTCCATTAAATTAAGGGCTGTAAGGAACGTTGTGTATAGGAGTTATGTTTAACTCTTCATAAGCTTTCTTAGACTCCTTAGTCTTATGAACTGATAGGTTATCAACAAACAGGATGATCTCTTGGTTGCTATACTTCTCTCTGAGCTTATGTAGGATCTCTATATACTACTCTCGCTTAATAGAGCGAGGGTGAATCACATAACTCTCTAAGCCTGAATTTTCACTTATACCTGCTAAAATTGCATGAGTGACTACCTTTACTTTTTAGTCATAAACTTCTATGTTATCATACTTCTTGTACCATGACTTATTAATAAAAGTGTTGAACGTAAACACAGCTTCATCTGCATGTATGAACTTGATGTTATTATCAATAGCTCTCTGTATTTAATCATATATATAGTTTAAATTATTGCTATAAAATGGCAGTGTAAAATCAATCACTTTCTTAACTCTGTTGACAGTCTTGAAAGTAATACCATTTCGTCTATAAATATTGGCTATAGTCTAAGGAGAGATACGCATGTCTGGAAACTTGCGATGAAACATGACAGCTCGTTAGTCAAGAGGAAAGTGAGCCCAATACTTTAATGTCTTAGAGTCACAGAGATAGTCAATATGGACCTGTGAGAACTTTTATTTTCTTGCAGGATGTTTTCAAGAGCCTGAGTTATAATGTTAAACAGCTAACAAGCAATGATACCTAACAGTTGGGGCACTCTTGTGTAGGAGTCTTGCTATGGCTGTATAATTCAACACTGGTTTGACTTAGTCTATATTAATACTTGTACCATACCTAAGCTTAAGCAGTAAATCTAAATATTACTCATCATAAATAGACCCTAGATTTCGCTAATTTCTATTTCTCATTTTGAAAATTGGCCTAATTTCTCTACTAACCCCAATAAGACCCCAACTATACCCTACAAATCAAAGCACTTATAAACCTCACTAAGGGGTTTTGGGGTTTTGATTGTTCCCCTGATATTGAACAACCAATATTTCTCTAATATGATTAAAGTAGTTTTTTCTTATTATTAAAATTTCAGCATTATACTTAACCCTTTCTTCTGTAAGATTTAAGAATTCTCTTTAGTATTTTCAAATAAGTAAAGAGTCTTTTTTCTATAGTTTAAATGATTTTTACAAAGATAGGGAATTTAATAAATTATGGATAAATGAAATTCTAGAAAACTTAATTAAAACAATGATTAGACTTTAGAACTATAATATAAACCAATAGTCCTGATGGTAAAACTAAAGTATTGTTGCCTAATGATATGGGGTTCGATTCCCTTGATGTACTGTCATTTTAAAAATTTGATAGATTAAATAGATTTTAATGTTAAGCTATAATACTCATTTTTTATTAAAATTTATCAATTTACCTTATACAATTGATTTTACTCTTTTATATAAAGTATTTCAATTTATTGTAACAACAGTTTTGCTGTAATTTTTTATATATTTTACTAAATAGATAGGTTATATTAACTAATTATTTAAACTTTCATTTGTATTCTTAGTTGAAAACCATCGCTTCTCTAAGGATTTATAAATAGATGTTATTATAAATTATAAAATTAATATAATTTACAACGATGCACTTTGCTAATGAGAGTAAACTTATAAAATTATTTTATAGTTTATTTTTAATTTCAGCTAAACAATTGCTAATCTTAGAGGTTATATTTATTTCTTATTATTATTATTTTTAAACAAGTAACTATAATAATAATAATAATAATAATAATTAACTCGCATCGAGGGGTCAAGCCCCCCTGAGCATAATCATTAAAAAAGGACAAGTCCTTTTGAAGGTGTGGCTGAGCCAACTTCTACCTGGTACAGCGATGTCCCTAGCAGGGCGCAAGTGGTGATTAGTTTTCACTAAGGTTTTATCTTAACGCGACAGTTGTAAGCTACATCTGAAGGATCTGAGTCCTCAAGCATTAAGTCGTCATCCATTATGTCTATGTCAGCATAAATCGAGTATTGATTAGGGTGCTGATCTCTGGTCAGATTCTGGTCAGAATTTAAAAGCTACTGGGCTGGACCTTAATTTGACGTCATAACTTAAGCTAGGTCAAGGTTAATGGGGACCTAGTTAATAGGAGCGTGAGGCTTGTAGTCTGCATTAACTCCGACTCCGGGTTTGGAACGATAAGGAAGGTAAATCGTTTGTTGTCGTCGAGGTTAAGTGTCGTTTTCTTCTTCTGGATCCTCTTCTCCTAGGGTGACTTGGTCGGGCTTGTTTTGCTATTGTTTTTGTGACTTCCATCTTTTGACTTGGGATTGGTACTTAACCAAGTTTTTCTCAACTAGAGGAAAGAAGAACTGGATGTTGTCACGGAGAGCTTCCATCTAAGAATTGAGGTATTACTAAACTAGCAGGCCAGCGAGACCACTAGTGGGTTGCCTCTTGAAACGGAGCTTGTTTGCAAGTAAGGTAATCCACTACCACGCAACTCTACGAATAGACTTTGGTTAGGTGTTAAAGTTCGTCATCTCGTATATTAAGTTGGATTTTAATTTAATAATAACAAGTAACTATTGCTAAAATAGAATTGATTTGGGAAAATTGATAAATTAAATAAATAATTCAAATATATATTAATCTAACTGCCACTAATTAGAGAGGCTTAGAGATCAAAATTGATTCAGTAGACTGGCCGTTATGTTTAGAAGTGTCCCATTTACTAATATTGCCGGTTGATGTTATTGTGATTTCCTGAGAAAGATATTATACAAACTTGGCAGACGAAGTCATAAAATCTCCCGTGTAATATAGAGGATTTGGAGGATTTGCCAAGATATTTTAAGAGGAATCAGTTAAAGAGATTTAATTATTTTAATATATATTATTAAAAGATTAAAAATATATATTTAAATAAATTAATCTTAAAATTTGGAGGGTTTGGAGGGTTTGTCGAAAGATAAATAGGGCAAAATTATGATTTATGAATTATACGATATTTATAATTGCAAATATAATGTATTAATATTAATCCTTTAAACTCAAAGATGTAAAATGGCAAGTAATCTGCGATAAAATTTAATCATTAGCTCTCTAAATTCTTTTTGATTGTACTCACTTCTTGGCTTTTGCTCTCCTCTAGCGAATCCACGGTTGTTTTTCTCTCCTCTTCCTCCTGTCGCTTCATGAAGCATTTAGCCAAGCCTATCTTATTGAAAGGCAGCTTCTTATTTTCTTGCTTCTGTTCATTGCTCAGATCCACCAAATGACATCTTTTCTCAAACGCCTCTTAGTCGGTCTTTTAAAGTTTCTTTAATGGCATTTGATTCCTTGTGATCACTACGACTGTATCCACATATTCCAGTGCTTTTTCGCCATACTTTGCCTCAGTCTAGTATCCTTATCCTTCTAAGAGTCTCTTCATTTTAGCCACTCGATCGCTTCTGAAAAAGTGCTGATCATTAATTTCATCCATTAAAACAATCTGAGGCGAGAACTTAATAGGCACTACTTGGAGCTTGAAATGCGACTGGCCTTCCTGTAGAATATCGCACACAAAAATCTATTGGAGCATTCTCACTATCGTAGTTTTACCGGTATCTGCTCTACCATATAGCCACACGCAGCACTTCTTAGCGTCTTTTTCGTAATAATTACTTTGTAGAGGGCATCCAGAGCCAGTGCATATCCCCACTCTTCAAACTTATGGAGTTCAATTGGTTTTCTGTTATCGTAAGCTGATTGAGTTCTAAGAATAAACTTCTGGAGAGATTCTATTATAGGTATTGCTGCTCTCTATTAATCCTGTCCCTCTCAGAATCTTTAAAAGTGACCTAAGCTTATATTCATTTTCAGAAATCATCACTAGATCATTTGGGCTATCCCAGTGGCGCTTCGCATATTCTGTTAAATCTTTAATCTCTCCATTTTAGACTAGTTTTGTGAATTCCACTAACATTTTTGAATTAGTTTTGCTAGATTGTAATGATGATGATGATCTTCTTGACTGAGAGCTTAATCTTTCCTAAAGTGCATTAAAGTTTTTGCTGTCTCCGGCAATAAGAATGACGTTGGGTGTCTGTTGCAAAATATCTTTAATGCTCTTTTCAACGATTGTTTTGATCTTTATTCCTAGCTTTTCCAATACTTTAGTGCCTTTACTTGTTGCCTATTTGAAGTGACCTCTGTGTAGACCAACAGTGAGAGGATAGCACTCTATCTCCAAGAATGTTTTTTAGGCATCAATATTCTGGTAGACGCTGACATGTTAAATTCGCTTGTTGATCTGTTTGAGCTCTTGAATTATAGTCTCTGAATTCTCAACACCATACGGGTAATTTACTTCGTAGAGATGAACTAATTTGAAGCTCATGTTTATATTTTAATGATTCTGAATCCAGATGGCTGTCAACAAGACAAGGATATGTCTTCTCCATTAAACTTAATATTTAATTTAATTATATTGCAATTATAAATATCGTATAATTCATAAATCATAATTTTGCCCTATTTATCTTTCGACAAACCCTCCAAACCCTCCAAATTTTAAGATTAATTTATTTAAATATATATTTTTAATCTTTTAATAATATATATTAAAATAATTAAATCTCTTTAACTGATTCCTCTTAAAATATCTTGGCAAATCCTCCAAATCCTCTATATTACACGGGAGATTTTATGACTTCGTCTGCCAAGTTTGTATAATATCTTTCTCAGGAAATCACAATAACATCAACCGGCAATATTAGTAAATGGGACACTTCTAAACATAACGGCCAGTCTACTGAATCAATTTTGATCTCTAAGCCTCTCTAATTAGTGGCAGTTAGATTAATATATATTTGAATTATTTATTTAATTATTATTAAATTAGAAAGTTAAATGCTAGGTGAGGTCCCAATCTCACGTAGGACTTTCTGATAGAGCTTTCTACTACACTAAGGCCTGCTGAGGGTAGGCAGGGGGTTACGGGGTTCACCGCATTAGGGGCCAGTCGGCGGGGTTCAATCTGTCAGATCCTAGACTCCTCGAGTCGTCTGCACGCTAAGGATTTCCCTGCATTAGATGAGCTACCTGGCGTGAGTCTAGTTTCCTAGGTAATAGGGAGCAAGATGAAGGTGGTGCTCAGCCTTCAAAGGTTAGAAGATGAGAACCATAGAAGCCAACGATAATGATTTTCCTCCCACACCTGGTCGGGTTAATAAGGCTACCACAGCGAAAGGACAGAGACTACTATCTCAGCAGCGGTGGAACCGGGTAAGAGTTTTCTCCAGACCTCCCTTTAATTGTTTACAGGAAGCGGATCTCTGCGGGCTCTGCGGGGGATACTCCTAGTTCGCTAGGCTCTTATCTCGTATGCATCTCGGTACGGGGAGAAGTGGAATGGGGGCGAAGTGGTTTTTCGGAGTTTTTCTAGTTCACGACTTGCCACGTCATTGATTGCCACGTCAACTCACTTCAGACACGTCTACGTCACGACTAAGATTGATGGTTTGATTTTAGTACTAAACAGTGAATTGTTAAATATTTAATTTTGAGTATAACTCATTAATCATCATTTATTTAATTTATCAATTTTCCCAAATCAATTCTATTTTAGCAATATTATAAATTTTATCTAAAAATGGGTTTTCTTTCACTATAGGCTTTTATTATATTTTTTATCTTATTAAAAATTTTATTAATCTAATAATTTATACGATTAATAAGAATAGGAAAGTTCAATTATTATTTATTAATTATTATTATAGGGTAATTTAATCTAAAAAAATGTTGACATACCTAGAGCAGATAAAAATGAAACCATAAAACCATTGACCAAGTTTTGTTCTAAAGTTTTGCGGAAAATTCAGGCCTCCTAAAATTTTGCGGATCAAATATTCAAATCTTTGAATCAACAATGACATTTACATGATCACAAGAAATCTACCTTTCAAAAATAAATAAAAAATCAACAATGAAGAGAACAAGCAAACTTTCCATTATAGACTTATTCAAGACATTCATTTGCCAATTTTGCGGATCACGCCATGATAGCTCAGGGGCTTTTAGTACTCATACTACGAACTACTACAAAATAGATGCTAGAACTACGAAGGAGAGGGAAAGTTTGAAGAGAACATGCAGTGGATGCGACAAGTTATTTTCGAGGAGCAATGACTGCAGCAAACACGAGACTCCTTGCCTTAAGAGACAGCAAAAGACTAAAGCAATATAGAAAAAGAAATAGAATGATAACAAGCAAGGCTTTCCTCAAGGACCATGCATAGCTCAAGTAGAAGTATTAAATGGCTATGAGTTGGTGCCACTTCAGAGGAAAATCAGAAATCTAGAGAAAAAAACGCTGACAGAACCAGTTGTGTTTGATGGAGATGTCTGAGACATTAAAATGCGGGAGGAAATAGCAGCAGATGCCATGATAAGGTACAATTCACTTTATGAGGTTGTTTTGATGGACCCCGCTTATAAAATAAAACAATCAGTACCCTACCCTACTCTGAGTGATGAAGAAATTTTAGCTATACCCATAGAAGTTGTTTAAGAGATGGGCATTTTATTACTCTGGTTTGTCAACTAAAGAAAAGATCTTGCAAGAGAATTCTTGAGAGTGCATGGGTATGACGAGGTTGAAAAGGGAGAGTGGATTAAGCTTACTGCTAACTTAAAGCTCCACAAAGGCTCAGGCATGTATGAGCTCACAACAATTAAAGCTTCCTAATAGGGAAAAAAGGAAACGTCTCTGATATTATGAAGTTCCATGTTACAGATAACGTTTTATTTGCAAAGACAGGAAAACACTCAGAGAAGCCAGAATGCATTTACTACTTTATACAGTCAATAGCTCCAGACTGTCTTAATTTGGAGGTTTTTGCCAGACTAAATAATGTCAGACCAAGCTTTACTTCATTTGTGAATCAACTTGGGGCAGCGATGTGTTGAATATCTTGCATTTTAGTATATAGTATATAGTTATAGTTATAGATTAAATAATTAAATTAATAAAGCTTTTTTATTATAAATCATGAATACAAAGAGTAAAGATATGTCCAATTGGATGAAAGACATAAATAAATAAATAAATAGAAGAACAAATCAAGAGGAATTCTAGGATATATTCCAATGAAATATGAAAACACTAAATTATTCGTAAGGACGTTATATACTTTGAAAAATCTGTTAATAATGTAGATATATTATGAACATATTTTAAACTACACTGGAAATCTAAAGATTGAAACAATAGAATTAAGATATAATTAAATAATTAGAAATTGACAGCAGGAACTACTCAGAGGAATCTATCGTACAAGAAGTGAAAAAGGCACTATTATTGTTAAGTTATGGCATATTAAAATCAGCAGCAGTTTGTGAAATAACAATTGTCAATAAAAAACCAGAGTAAATTGAAACTTATGATAATCTATCTGTCATTTATTAGCCTACAATTAGTTATATTTTAAGTGTTATTCAATCTATGAAGATGGAAAATACACTAAAAAGATCTAGGATGGCTCCCAACTGCCGTTTTATTTAAATGAATCAATCTTACCTCAAAAGAAATATAATATAATTAATTAATCAAGCATAAATAACATATCTTCTGTAGTGGTTAAGTTGAAGTTTAAAATATTAATATTCAAATTCAAGTTTATGATGGAGATTGTCTGCATTTCTTTTATAAGTATACAGTCTTTACAGATCTCCACTGTAATTACCAATTTGAAGCTGTTGCAGCTAGTTTCGTTGAACACTTTATCATTCTCTTTGAAGAGACAGAGAGTAAAATTCAATGGTAAGTTTATAGATCATTCCCATTGCCAATCAATAAATATTATTTAGTGAATAGGGTAAGAACAAATCAGAGCGTTTCGGAGAAGGAATGGTGTTTAATATATTAAGATTTTTTATTTCCCAAAGCAGAGGATGCTACAATTAAAGTACTAACTAAATATATATAATAGTAAGCTTTATTTTCACAATGAATGTTGATACAGGTGAATATGTCTATTTTAAATATATGCCTTCTATGTAAAAACAAGATAGTCATCCTATAGAATACTATACCCCCTTGTCCGGTTGACTTTGGTGTAGTTGGTTGTATTTTCGTTTAATGTTAGCACAGTTATTAGTGAATGAATGTTACGAATCTATGATTATTGGTTAAACTCTAAGCAATAAACTCAAAAATGCTTCATTATTCACAGCCTTTTCAGAAATAAGTGCGATTAGAAGAGATGTTTTGATGAAATTAACTGCAATGTAACCAGAGCTAAGTTGTAAATGCCACCTATATTGCCTCAGTATGAATCCAATTTTCCCAATTTAAATTAAATTAATTAATAAATCGTAATTGAGTTAAATTTGCCTTCCATCCTCGAATCAATAGTGTAGATGTTAGCGGAGTAACTACTGCAGGTGGTTTTATTGAATAAGGATCAAACCACATGTACAAATCCACTATCATTCCTCATATAACAGTCAATAGAAGAATTGAATCTATAAATGGATGAAGAAATTTATTCAATTAATATGTTGTCAACTTAATTTATTCATTTATGGCCAATAATAATTGAAATATAACTATTTGAAATCAAGATTACTTTTTGGATATACTTAAGATAAGTCAGTTGTTAATTAAGTTTATTGCTAATCTGTCGGTTATTTGGAAAATTTATAGATGTTTGGTTGTAAAGAAATGGATGATATCAAGTTCTTTTGTTAAGTTGCTAAACTACAAAATAAATGTTATATTAACTACTAAATTTAATTGGTCGGATGAATGAGGCAGGGAGGAAGACAACTTTGTTATATTTAATAAATGCATTTATGCTATTAATTTACTCTATTTAATAAGTTTATAATAAGTTAATTAACAAATTGAATAAATCAAACACAATAATCTTGATGGGATAACTCAATTATAAATTTAGGCTACTACATTAGAAACCAGAAATGATATATAATGACTTTGACAAAGAGGAGTGTCTATGATTGATGTTTATTCTAGATTAATTGGTATTTTCTATAAAGACAATATTGTTAGTATAAAGTTAGTAATTTGTTGATAGACTTGCAAGGATAAAAGACATATTGCCGTTCTATTTTGTTAAAGAAGATTGTGAATTATATGGAAGATATTTCATCAAGAAAGATAAACTAACTAATTTGTGATTAAGATTAATAGAAGTAACAACTTTAAACTTAAGAATCGCTCGGTTAATTTAATAAATGATGTAAATTACAATAAGTAATAGAGTAAATCGATTAAGTGGGCTATCATTAAATTTAATTAGTGATAAATTCAAATGTATATTGACTTAACAGCAATATGTAGGCAATTTAATAAAGCCTCAAAAGGCCAACCTCCAATTAAGTTAATGTTTTAGATTCAGCATTTTTCTTACAGTTATTTAATAGTTGTAGCTAGCAGAGCGGATTAATCACATCAGCCACATATTCAAATGATGTAAAAAGCTTAAAAATAATATCACTTTACATGTTGAGTCATATTAGAAGGCTTGTTAGACTGTATTAGTGCTCAGACAATGAAGAAAAGAAAGTGCCATCGCCGTGGTAACAACTGTTAATGCTATTATAGTAGTAATAACCGCTTAGAACTTGCTCTAAATATAATAGCATTAGTCAATAATATAAAATTAATGAATTGTAGTAACTAGATGACACTAAACATGTAAGAAATATGGTTAGACTATCAAAAACTCAAATGATCAAAATGAATAAAGCATCAGCTTTAACTCTATTAATACGCTCTTATGAAAAATAAAGAGTGTCAATGACCAGTAAATATCTCCCCAATGGTTGACTTGTAGGAATCAAATGCCTTTAATTAATAATAAAGTGCTGTTAATGAGTTTACAAATTTACTGTAATGCATCGATTATTGGTTTAATGCTGTTTACGATGCAAATTTAAATGCATAATTCATCAAATATAAAATACTGATCTATTAGATCTTTGCTGTTTCTGTGTACTAGATATAAACCTTTAATACAAACTGTATACAAATTGATATTTAAATGTCTTAATATAACAATCCAGATTCTTTTAACTTAAATCAACTTATGAAAGGAGTAGAAGGGGGTATCTAGAGTAAGAAAGAATCCTAAATGTGGGGTGGTGATAAATCAACCTCCAAAGATCTTACTCAAAACTCAAGCGCAGTGGCAAGATAAGACAATGACATATTTAAGAAAGGTGTTAATGGGGGGGGGGGATAACTCAGTTTTATATGGTCTTTAATAAATTAAAATATAAATATGTTAAATACTTGAATATATAAAAGAAATAAGTATTAAATAAATGATTAAATATGCAGAATAAACTCTTCAGTAAAAGTTTAAGTGATGCTCAGCTGCAAATATAATCAATTACAGATAAAAGACAACGCTTAACTAAACACATAAATATTTATAATATTTGGTTTTGAATAATAATCCATGAATAACAATAAATTTAAGGCAAACTAAGGTATCATCATTATTGTTAATTATTGATTATAAAAATTTAAATTCCAATTCAGTAGAGTTATATCCAAATTATAACAGTCATCTTCATGCAGTAAATAACGACTTATTAACTTAATGTTGCATTCTATGATGCTTGTCATTGTTTTACCAACAAATAAGGCGTTATTTCCTATTTAAATGGTTATGCTTCAACATCTAACATTGCAAAAGATTTTTGCAAATTAATTAGCAATAATTATGTAGTGTCTTGTACTCAATCATTTGACTATGTATTTCAATTGGTAGCTGCCAGTGATAATAAAGGACATTTCATTCCATTCTGCTTCTGTTGTGTCTCCATTCGAAAGCGTCATTGGCTCTGTGTGAAGCTGTTTATAAAAATTCTTCAACATTTTCAGGATTATTTGTTAAGGTTTCATTGTAATTGAAATTATTGAGCAACTATATAAATTGAAGAGCACTGCCAGCATAATAATTTAGAGTTATATTGGCAATCTTTATATTTATAAATAGTATTCGTCTCAAATCCACAAGTTAAATCTCCATAAATTTATTATTAGTTTTTTAATCCAAAGACATTAAAAACAGGAGAAGATTTAATCAGAAATGCTTTTTATAGACAGTGAGCTATTGCAAGCAATTTATAAAAGTATTAGTACATATTAAACATGATGTCAATATGAATAATTATGCAATCAGGAATTTAAATCATCCTGGTACTGCTACTACAGATACGCAGCACTGAGCACTTGTTTTTGGATAAGGCCAATCTGGATAATTAGCTGCACTAAGCACAATAAATTAAGTTTTGCCATTTGCCATCACTCTTGATCTCTCTAACAGCAATTAATACTTATACTTTAATTATTTCTGATTGTAAAAGTTAATGTGATACATAGATAATAAAATAATAATGAATTAATAAATAATAGATTTAGTTAAAAGTAACCAAAAGCAATAAAACCCCAGTGCATAATTGTAGGCAAATACAACAACTGAATAATAAGCAAGAATAGCAGGCAATAATAGCCTCTTAGATGAATAATATAGATCAACAGAAATTAAAACAGAATTACTTCTGACAAACAATTATATGATAGTATACATCAGGAAATGTCTAACAGACCTTCATAAATTAGTCTAGCAATGAAAACCTGCAAATAATTATAAAAATATTAATATAATAAAATATTAAATTCAGTACAAATTGATTTAAATTAAAGTAATTGCACGATTATATCACTTCTCCTACTACATTTGGCTCAACAGTTGTTGCTTGCCATATAGCCAGTTATATTTAATAGAAATATGTCCCACTGTTACTAAAATATGATGAATATATTGATTCACAATGATTACTGATAAAATTAACAGAAACTGTTTTGGGTATAACTGCTGATTATGTATCTTTAACATATATGGTTGCATAAGATTAATGCATACTGTAATAGTCAAAAACACATGATGATAATTACATTTTGACAATTAATCACACATAGATTTATAATTTCACATCAATCTGTGGTATGTTCTACCGATAATTCAAATAATATAAAAAATAATAAATTTTGTTTTTAGAAAGATAATAAGTTAAAACATGATTTATAGATAAAAGTATGCAAGAAATAGTTCAAATATAAATTTAATATACAACCAATTCTATTTAAGTAATTAAGATAATTTTAATCATTAATAATTGATCTCATGAACTACCGCTGTGATTGACTCCTGATGTTCTTTGATGTCCTGGTCTCTACTACTGTCCTATACTTACGGTTCGATGATCTTGGTCTACCGCTTATAGAGCTTTTCCACCTTGGTTGTTGTCTTATCAGAGGCATAGGCTTTCTAAAATAAGTTTCGAAAACGTGAGCAAAAAGGGATTTTTTATTCAGACTTGGAAAAATGTCGGTTGTGCCAAGAAACATAAGAATCCTTATATAGGGGAAGATGCTGGAACAACTACCTTCTATGACAAAAAGAACAAATCCAAATCACTGAGCATCAGAAACTCTGCAAACTTAAATAGGTAATCCAGTGCAACATAAGAGCCTTCATAAGTCCTGCCTGATTCACTGCATGTTCATTAAAGAGAGTTGCTTGATTTTATCTATTCCGACAGCAGCTTCCAGCTTCTCTTGACTAGAGTCATTGCATCCAGGGCCTAATTCAATTTCCTATAGTGCATAGTACGATTTGTCTCTGCACACCTTGTAGGGCACATAGGCGGACTCTCATCTTCAAAAGTGGAATTAATTAACTACTAAAATGAATACCTTAAAAGAGATTGGGAATCTTTTAGACATCCATTGCCTCACTCTTGGGAAGAACTAGTTGTTGCTGGAGTGTTAGCATAGGGTTTCATGATTAGTGCTGCAAGAATGTCATCTTCAACATTGTTGTTAATAAAGTTGGTAATTGAAATTCGAACAAACCATCTAGGGATATTGAAAGTCTAGGAAATATTCAGCATGCTTATGTCAATTAATGCTACACCATCGGCTCCTTGAAAGACCAATGAGACTTCATAGAGGACGGATCTAATCTTGGTGTAGTTCTCAGCAACTTATGAAGTTAATGGGGCATCTTCTAAAGCTTGATCTGAAGTTCAGTAGGAGTCTTGGTACAGTGTGGCAGTTAAGCCTGCGAGATCAATCTTCAAAACCCAAGATATCAGGTAAAGTATCCCACATCATCCAGCAGTTTTAATTGAGGGTGTCATCTCAATGTTATAGTTTATTTAATGTGAAATGGTATTACAATTGAAGGTTGTAGTACTCTCCATTGTGATCTTAAACTATTAATTTTCTATGGGTCCCTGTCTCTGTCCTTAAGTGTATCTGACCTATTTGGATGTGTTCCTCTCATTTTTTGTTGAAGACAATAGCCTCCACATCTCGTATTTCCATGTGTGATCTTTTACCAACAGACGATATATCCTGGAAGTAAAACTACCTATCCTCGAAGATTGCAGTGTTGAAATTGTGTGTTGTAGCTAAATGCACCTGCTTGTGGATAGAGAGCTTAGCCAAGTCCAGCTTTATGGTCTCTGTCAAGTGGAATAAATTACTGTGATTAAATATTCGGTTATCAGGGATCAACATATGTGAGGTTCGGTTTGGGGTTTATAATAACACTTAACATTGGATATTATAAATAAATTGCAACTCAAATTAGTCATTTAATTTGTTAGCCTTTATATTATTTTATTATTCCTATTAATATATAATAAACCATCGTAAGTTATCAAATAATTAATAATTATATAGGCACTATATTTGTTTTATATTTTAATATAAATTATAATAATCGTGAAATTAAAAGAATTTTTACATAAATAACATTGAAAAAATGGGAATTAAGCCTAAGCAGGAATGAGATGATATAAGACCTTGCACCGAGAAGAAATACATGAGAGTAATGAATTGCTCAATGGTTCATTCTTTACTAACCACACTCAGAGTAATTGGCATTGGTATTATTGTGCAAGATTGAGATCAACTGGAATAAAGGGCACACTTCAGAAAATATTTGGTCATCACTCCATCTTATAAGAATATTTAATTCAATATATTCATATATTTCAAAGATATAGATAAAATAGATGATTTATAAATAGCGTTCACTGTACAGTGATTAGTTAGCTTGAATTATTATAATTATATATTCAACATATCACACTTTGCGATCAGTTATTGCGAGTCGACACTTATGATATTAAAACAAAGGTTTAGACACCAACTACTAGAGATAAATGCTCAGACTTTCGTCATACCTCACTCTATTTATTGATCGGCATAATTACTTGTTCGAGCCTTATTATGATGCCGCCGTAAACTGCCACTCGTTTCCACTTTGGCAAACCTGCAGACAGATACCTTAATGCCATGTTGATGGCCGGTCGGATGATCCATATATATTTATCTCATCACCTTGAGAATAAAGTTACAAGACACAGTGTAACTAGTTACAGCACCCATCGTAACTAGTTACAGCGACCGTAGCATCTCGTTACAGTTGCTATCGTATTGTCTCTACGTAACAGTATTGCGAATATCTCAAACCGGAGCCATTAATTACTCCTGCAAAAGTTGCTCATGGGGAGGTCAATTGATCATATGCTTCTACTTCTGTTTTGGGAAACGCCCATTTTAGTAACCATGATACAAATATCAAAAGTATTTAGGTTGAATACTTTCGGGCAAAATTTACTCTCTGTATTGCATCGTGTTTGCTCGAGTAACCTTGGACCAATTTCATCACGCCGGCTGTAATCAATTACAGGGAGTATCTCAACAGTAAGATGGAGTGATGACCAAATATTTTCTGAAGTGTGCCCTTTATTCCAGTTGATCTCAATCTTGCACAATAATACCAATGCCAATTACTCTGAGTGTTGTTAGTAAAGAATGAACCATTGAGCAATTCATTACTCACATGTATTTCTTCTCGATGCAAGGTCTTATATCATCTCATTCCTGCTTGGCTTAATTCCCATTTTTTCAATGTTATTTATGCAAAAATTCTTTTAATTTCACGATTATTATATCAACTTCCAAATTCAATTTACACTTTTATTATCAAATAATAAATCATAACTACATTCAAGTTTATCATAAGCTTCTTGCTATGAATAAAAAGCACTACTTGAGATTCCATTAATAATTATTCATTAATTGGCTGTAACTGGAACAGACAATTTTATGTAAAATGTAAAATCAAATGTCGATATGTCTGATGGAAATTCTGAATTGAGTTAATCTCTCAGATGTTTGATAAATGAATCAGTTAATCAAATTTCCAATATGCTTCTATAAATAATAATAATAATCACTATAATTATTACAAAATATACCATTATGTTATAAATATATCTGTGTATATTCAAGTGAAGCAGCATTAGCAATTGGAACATAATTGCACATATAATTATCCTTCAAGACTAGCTAGCCACACTTAATTGACTACAATTAACCTAGGAATTTAATTTGGCGACAAGCATTTAATCAATGATTAACAATGATTCAAAATGAATGTTTCTACAACTTTCAATCTTTCAATGCGATAACTACTTAAAAAACATGTAGACGGAGATGCTAAGTATGAGTTTGAAATAAATAATAAATAACATCAACTCTAAGTAATGATGCAGTCGGCTAAGTAAATACAGATTCACCAACAAGAGAGTGTTTCTACTATTCCAGTTGGATCCATAATTGCCTAGTCTTCCAATAATACACCGACTGATTTGCTTTCACGTGATGATTGATGTTATTCATCAATAGCATATTCAGATCTATTCGCTTTATTGAGTTGGATAGATGCGCAAGAACTTTTAAACATTGTTTTTGAGATGATTAGAATCAAGAGTCAAATCAATTAGCTAAAACAGAATTATATGGATAAATAGGCAGAATTATTACTCATGGATTCTACTGTGTTATAAGATGAAATCCTGATAAATCTAATTCAGTTCAGGATATTGATATAGGATTTGCTATTTAGAGAATCAGACATTGCAAGTCCCCCCAAACATATAGCAAAATAAAGAGATTTAGATAAAAGACAAAGCAACAAAGGAGCCAATTTTATCACGAGAGCCTCCATTTCTCGCAATTTTTTAGTCAGTGAAATATCTACAGCACCAAGTTCTATTGAAATGTCAAATCTGTATTTGGACTGCTGGACTAATAATGACAATTCTATCAACAAACTCCCCTACTAAAATAATTATACTCGGTCATTAATGTTAATAAAGTAATCATAATCTTAAACAGATACATGGTGTCACTTTAATACTGTTTTACTAAAATAAATTACAAATGACTCTGGAATTATCATTAATACCATTAATATCATTAAATGTTTGTGATTTTATAAGTAAATTAAGGGTTTCGCAAACATAATAACTGTCACTTCGTAAATGATATAAAATACAACCAAAACTGTATCAATGACTGCAAATTCCACAATGATAACTGCTATTTTTCGATTAAGTATAAAACTATAATAGATCTATAGTCAAAATAATGGAGTTAATCTTGGTAAATTATAGACACTAACATTATTTGAAAATTGTAGAAATCACTATTTACAGTAAAACAGATGTAGTAAAATATTTTCTAAGGTAATATAATCCAAATATCAATTATTCTAATTGATAATGGTCAATAAACATCATTTAATTCATGTGAATAGTAGTAATTCTGACAGTTGTATATCTGATGCTTTTTATAAGTAATATTTCTCGGTATTTTGCTATGATTTTAGGTTAATCAACAATGTATGAAGCTTTAGCAAAATTCTTATAAATATATAAACTACTCTAACTATGATTAAATGACTCTAGTAAAACTGTTTAGAATTCATCAGAATTTAAGCATTTAGATGTTTGATTAATACACAGTAATAAGTTGAGTAGTCAGTTATGTTTTTCTAGACTAAATTTACAGATTGATAAGTCTGCTTAAGGAGATTATATAATGATTATTATTAGAAGTGGGATTGGTGGCTACTATGGTGATCAATTTGTACTAAATGGGATATGGTGGGAAATCTAACAATTTGCAATGAGGGATCTTTAAGAGATTATAAACGGGGTACCTTATTTGTAGATTTAGAGTAAATTAAAGAAATAAACAAAGCCTACTATAATTATGATGATTAAAAATGCTAATAAAATGAAGTGTTATTTCACGTTGATTGTTTAAAGGTACATATTAGTTTGAATGTATTTATGAAGATGCTCTTGAAAGGTTTTAAACATAAACATAGGTAGATAAATATAAGGTTAAAAGTATTAAGAATGCAATTCTATAATATCATCAATTAACAATTCATGAATTGAAATCCACAGTAAATTTTCAGTGATAATATAATCAATAAATTACTGACCTGAATAAATGCAGTGCATTATATAAGAATTTCTTGCTGACCAATTTTCAAAATCTATATTGTAATTCCATTCTCAAAATCAGTGGAGCAGAAATCTACTCTTTTATCGGTCTACAGATCTATCAACCAATTTTCATAAATGGAAACTGCTAATTATTATTTACTTTTTATCGAAATTAATTTATAAATAAAAATGAATTCATCTGTTTAAATAATTAATTATTATCTAATAAATAGTATCCATTAAATTTCATTCGTGAATATCCATCGATAAATATGATGAATTGGAATGAGAGAATATATGCTATGCATGCTACATTCCTCATAATTTTAATTGCTTATTTATGCCAGTGATGGACCAATATGTTATAAATGCTTAGAGCATCGTGCTAATTACCCGCCATAGTTATACCCGACATATCTGAATAGATGAATTTCATATAATAATGGATTATTCAAAGGTATCACTGGTAACATAATCAAAATTACCATATTCAATTTGTATAAATAATTATTATCATGAATCAAAACCCCAAAACCCCTTAGTGAGGTTTATAAGTGCTTTGATTTGTAGGGTATAGTTGGGGTCTTATTGGGGTTAGTAGACAAAAATGCAGGTTTTATCTTAATTTAATGAATATTTAATGAACTTTAGTTTACTTAAATCATACAAATTTTATCTGCTTGTCTTTATAATATCTTTTAAACCTTGCTCTCTCAAGTGGGTCAAGTATGTCATCTAATGTTTATAGAGGATAGTTAGGAGCTCTCACGATTATCATCTCTACTATGCTTTTAATTTCTTAGCAGACATCTTCTTACTTTATATGTTTCTGAGCCAAACTTATTGATTATTGTTCATGCTTTGTACCAAAGTAAGACATACATTCCATGTCACTTTCTAATATTATTGCTGCTACTGCCCAAACATCCCATTAAAGAGAACCATTAGTCCACTTCTCTCTTATTGGGAAGTAACCTGGAGTACCAAGTACCTGTGCTAAAGTGACAATCTCCTATCTTAAAGCTCTATTGAAATCGATAACCACTACTTCTAAAGGGCAGAGATTTAGCATAACATTTTCAGGATTCAAATCTCTATGAACATATCCAAGTTCATGCAACTCCTTAACACCCTGAATCATATCTGAGAGTATATCGTTTATATCATCAGGGTATCTATTGTGATATAGGTAGTCTCTCAGAGTCATCTCAAAATTTTTTAGCCTTAATGCGATGAAACCATAACTTAAAATAACACCATTTAGCTTAAGCAAATTCTTGCAGTCTTTTCTTTAGGCCTCTCTAAGTACCATGTATTCAATAGCAAAACTCGTTCTAATACTGTTGGTTCTTAATAAGATAACTGAATGGATACACCTTGTATGCATACTCATCAACTACTATGATCTTTGCTTTTGCAGGCACGTTTATATTCAAGTAGTTTTCAATACAAGTGCTGAGATCAACTGCATTTAATGCAGGTATATTCATTGCCTTCGCTTAGAAGCATGCTAAAATTGTATTACCTGCTGGCTGGTTCATCGATTCATAT